>JAHHUM010000435.1:0-186216 GCA_036173005.1 Crenichthys baileyi | reverse complement strand
TAAAAAATGTTTTTTAGAAGTTGTATATGTGTCCTTCATGTTCATCTGTCCAGTTAATCTCACACTATTCATGTTTCAGGCCCAGAAGTACCAGGCCATGGTGGATGACCTGAACCTGAAACGTTTGCAGCTGAGTCTTGTTGAGCTTTATCACAATGAGAAGGGTATCAGTGCCATCAGTGAAACTCACAGGGGGAAGAAGGAGTTTGCAGCACAAAAGAACAGTGAATTAGTTACTGCGGAGCAAAGTGTCAAAGCCCAGAAAAAAGAGCATGGGCGCCTCACTAGAGAGCAGCAGCACATGGAAAAAGAGATTCGGTGTGTTTGCTGCTACAGCATTAAAAATTGTTTCAAGACTTTGATTAAAATAACATTTTTCTGTGCATACGAAAAATCTTCTCTGCTCTCATTCTGTTGCAAAGTGGTCAGGAGCACGTCCTGGCTCAGTCTAGCTCTCAGTACATCAAAGCCAAAGTCAACACATCTCATCACACGAAGAAGGCTGCAGAGATCCGTGACGCCGTGAAGAAAAATGGGAAGATGTTGGCTGTCAAAGAGCAGGAGCTGGCAGAGGGTCGGCAGGAAATTGCTGAGCTTGAGAGGACTTGGAAGAGGTACGAGAAGCAGACCCAGGAAGGAGTTGCAAGGGGAAGAGACATCGATCTCGATGAGGCTCAGGTAAGGATGCATATGCTATTTGATTCTAAATAAACTCATGTTTGAATTCTTACTTTTTCTGTACACATTTTTTCAGTTTTTATTTTTTGTGGGAAAAAAAGTTTTGAAAATTAAAAAATAGAGAAATACTTACTGTGTAACTTGAATTTAAACTATAAAAAATAATGACAATTATTAGATAAGAACACACTTGGAGATTTTGCAGAGACAAAGATACTTCACCCAACTTCTTTAATTGGGTTGGCATCACACTCCAGGTACCACGGACCTGCAGAATGCCTGAACACCAGCAGAAATAATAATGTCTAAAATAAGCATGTTCTGTTTGGCATTAATCTCTGTTACAGTTAGATCGATATAAGGAGCTGAAGGAGTTGGCCCAGATGCAGGGGGCTGTCCTCTGCCAGCAGGCTGAGAAGTTGAACTGGGAAGTGAGAGCAGACACTGAAAAGGCAGCTTTTGACCTGCGCAGAATGAAGGAGATAGAGGTATCTTTACATGTCTCTGAACACTACGCTTTCTATGTCCTTAACCCCTTTTCCACCAAAAGCCCCAGGATTTAAAGCCCCAGGATTTAAAGCCCCAGGATTTAAAGCCCCAGGATTTGTTTTACCTGGGTAATAGGAATCCCAAGGAATCTCAAACGTTCTTTTTCCATCGCTCAGAGAGGCCAAGGACCATTTATTTAAATCAGCTTAATGACATATGGGGAAGTTGTGAAGAAAACTTTACTACATCTTCATTCCAGCAGGTGGCTTTACTCCTTTACTCCTTTACAAGAATATTGGCTAATTAATAATTATTTTGTTTCAACTGATAAGTAATCGATGATGAGCGTCAGGTTCTGCCCGTGTCAAGGTTTTGTGTTTCGGTTCTCTCTGTTCAGCCAGGTTCTTTAGATTCCTTCTGTTTTGTTTTTATTACTTCCTGGATCCGGTGTTATATGTGTCAGTATTTTTTTAATGCTTTAGTTATTCTCATTGATTATTTACTTACTTCTCTCCCTGTATTGTTTAGGCCCCATGTTACCAGCTGTTCTGTGTTTGTCTGATTAGTTCCTCTCTCAGTTCATTGGTTCATACTCCACGCCCCTTAGTATTTAAGATCTTTGGTTTTCACTGTTCATCTTCGGTCCCTCACATTATTCCCGTCTTGATCTGGATTTCATCCCTGCTATCTCCTGTGACCTACCCTGTGTGTGTTTCCATGTTCCTGTCCTGCTATGTGTCTAGTCTAGCCTGTCTAGAAGTCTGCAGTTTATCCATAATAAATCACTTCTCTACTCACCATGCGGCTCCCATCCTCCTGTATGCACTTTGGTCCTGCTTCACCTCCACACAACATGACAATAAGAAGCTTTATAGTTATACAGTTCATTAATTCCTTCCATCATTCCTTAAGTTGCCCTGGATCCATAAGCAAGTTTAAATTATTATTTTACATGACATTTTTTACCAACCTGCCTCTGGCCTGAGTTGTTGCTACAGCTACATTATTCATTTACGATAACTACCAAACACTCATTAACACACGGGTTTTTTTTTTATTTTCATCAGGTAAACTCATATCAGATTACTACAGAACATGTTTTAGTAAAAATGTATTTATTAGAATAAAAAATTGATTATCAGTCCAGACTTACAGGGAATTAATACCTTGACTGTCTAATCATAAGCAAATATTTGATATAAAGTAGAAGATGAGCTTCTGAATCCAAACCTGGAGCTGTGGTCTCTCCTCCTGCAGAGCCGTCTGCATATAACTTAAAAAAATTTAAAATATTAGATAAACAAATATATATATATGACAGATAAAAATAAATATACTCCACTAAGTTAGGTTTACATGAAAAGACAATCGTATTTACGTGGGAATTTTTAATTGCTCTGATCATCAGCACAGCATTAGATCATTATGAGTCATAATCGGTTTTATTTTCTGGTACTTGTGTTTATTCACCACATACCTAAACACTTTATATTCACTTGTCTTTAGTTTGTAATATGGGATGTATCGGGGTGCTGCAAACAGGAAGGTGCTTTTTGTACCATGTTGTTAACAGAGTCATGTCTGAGGGACCTTTAAGTGTCATCGTGTGTGTTTAAGCTGCTGTAAAATTAAAAGTATTTGTGCAAAACGTATTTGGGGAATTGTTTTGTGAACATTAAAGCCTCCTCTTGTGAGGGATTTAAGAAAAAACAAACTGTCTGCTTTAGAGACGGCGAAAAATGAACGTTGCTCTACCGGGCCCGCCACCAGGCCCGTCGGGCTTAAGAGGTTAACAGGCTGAAAAGACGTACTGCAGACCAGGACCATTTACCCGCGAAAGTAAAGCCCCGGGAAAGTGAAATTACCTGGATAAATTTGTATTGAAACGCGACCTGGGCTTCACAAAGTCTGAGGCTTTCCACAAGCAAAGGAAGGGGGCTCTTGTAGCAGAACTTTGAACTTTTGAGAACACTTAAATGGTCGTAAGTTTCTGGAATATTTCCTTAGATCCTCTGTGCCTCAGCTGAATCAACATATTGTTTTACAGGTTGCCATTAGAAACAGCCAAACTCACCTGGAAGAATTCATGAGTAGAGCAGAGAAACTAGAGGAATACACCCAGAAATGCAAGTAGGTCAAATGTTTCTAACAGGGATTTCAATAAAATTTGGAGAAAGTAAGCAAAGTGCAACAAAGTGTTATATGACTCAGGGAGTCCCTTGAAGATTTTCGTCAGCGGGAGGAGAGCCTGTCTGCAGAGCTTGAGCATGTGGGTCAGCGCAGCAAGGAGGTGAACCAGGAGCTGGACCAGGTGATGGAGGAGCTGAGAAATGCTCGTCTGGACAGCCATGAGAGCAAGTGGCAGCAGCAGCGGCGAGAACTGCTGGAGAAGCTCCGCAGACTCTGTCCAGAAACTGTTGTAAGACCAAAACACCAAAAATATAAAAGAAGTTCCACAGTATTTCTGTCTTTAATGACCTCTGGAAAATTTTATGAATAGCTTTCCAATGATAGCGGTACAAACGAGGAATATTATCACCATACCACCTTTGATTCTTAAAGATTGGCAGGATGACCTGAAGAAATGGCCTCTGACTGAATATACCAGCATTAATGACTCCTCTGCTACATACAAAAGCGAAGGTTAAATATTGATTTATTGGGTATTTGTTTAAGCTTTTTACGCTTTTAAATCCTTTTCCAAAACCAATGCTTCCTCTTTGGTGATTGGTCGTAGCACAAGTGCAGTAAGAATATTTCTGTTCCATGGGGTTTAGTTTACAAGGGATAAAGACCAAACCCTCGGGGCTTCCGGCAGTCGCTTTAAATCTAGATTCTTGAGCCACGTTTGTCTTGACTCCTCATCTGTTTGTAATCAGTGGAAAATGATCCAATGACTGCAGGGATAATCGATCTACGGCATCTGCTGACGCCACTGGTTTGGCTTTGTCTGACTAAAGGTTCGTCTGATTAAACAGTGCATCAAGTAGGCATGTTTGCTATCATACTAGAAGTTGCTAACATAATAAATCCTCCAGTAGCACCACCAGGAATAAGGTGGATTCAGCTGTAACCTGACAGGAAATTGCTCTTGGTTGTGGAGAGAGGAGTGTGAGAGAAGGCATGAAACTTTTGTTTGACTTTAGTGTGTGCTGTTGCAGTTTGGCCGACTGTCTGATCTGTGCAGCCCGGTCCATAAGAAGTACCAGCTGGCTGTTACCAAAGTGTTTGGCAGGAACATGAGTGCAATCGTGGTGGCATCTGAGAAGGTAGCCCGGGACTGCATCTCTTTCATCAAGGAGGAGCGAGCCGACCCAGAGACGTTCCTGCCCATTGACTACCTGGTTGTAAGTGACATCATCTTCCTGCAGATGGTCGACAGTGGTAGCACACATACTCATACCTCTGTCACTGAAAGTCAGCACCCCCTCGCGTACAGGTGAATCCACTGAATGAGCGACTGAGGCAGATTCCAGGTGCCAAGATGGTGGTGGACGTCGTCCAGGTGAATGCTGCCGTAGGTGCTGCTCAGCTGGGAAAAGTGGTGCAGTTTGTCTGTGGCAACGCCTTGGTGTGTGAAACCATGAAAGACGCCAGGAGCGTGGCCTTTGACAGGCAGGAACGGGTTAGGGTAAGCAAGAAATGGGATGCTCCTGTTCTGTGGTTACTGTTCCGTGTTAGAGTATGTGCTAATCACTGGTGTTGCCTGTAGACAGTCACCCTGGATGGGACGCTGTTTAAAACGTCAGGTGTTATCTCTGGAGGTTCCAGCTACCTGCGGACCAAAGCTCGCTGCTGGGACGAAAAGGACATGATCCGTCTGAAGGAACGCCGTCATGAGCTGATCTCGGAGTTGCGCGTGAGCAGATGTGTCAAAACTCCATGAACACAATTGTCTGGTTTTCATCAAAGTCAATATAATGAAATTCTGCTTTGTGCTTTTATCTTGTTTCATTTGAGTTCATCTTCATTTATATCTTACAAATGTTCTTCGTATTTTTTGCTAAACTGTCTTAGGACACGTGGTTTTTGTTTTTTTTGTTTTTCAGGATTTGATGAGGCTGAAAAGGAAGGAGTCCGATTTAAAACAGATCTTGGCACAGGCTCAAGGAGCTCAGACCCGTCTGAAATACACCAAAACTGATTTGGAAATCCTTCAGAATAAAACCATCCCCAAATGCCAAGCGGTAGGGACACAGAGCTCACATTCAATCTGATAACTTGACACAGATCTCCTGTTTGTATAGAGATTAGTCAGTGAGAGCCTAACATTCACATTAAAGAACAGAGGCGCTGGGGAATTAGATTGTAATAAATTATGCACACACAAAGGTAAAGAGAAATTACAAACAACTCTTTCTCTTTACTTGATATTTACTGTGCTGCTGATGGATTTCAGGAGATCTCCCGTCTGGAGAGTGAATTATCAAACCTTAAGTGTCAGATTCAGATGCAGCAGGAGAATCTGGAAGCAAAGAATGCAGAGATGAAGAGGATCAGACAACAGATGGATCAGGTACAGCCTTTCCAAACACGCTTACATGGCCTGCTTGCTGTTCAGGCTATAAGAGAAGATTTAAAAAACAAACTTCATTTAAATTTAAAAAGAAAACTTTTCAGGTTTCTTAATGATGGAAATAATGGATGTAAAAAAAAAATCAGTAAACAGGAATTTTTAACTGCATGTTGCTTTTAGTTTTAGTGCTGAATTTGTACTGTCTCATTTGCAGATGGGTTTCGTATATTCTTGAGATTGGCAGCATCATATTTATTTATTTAACCAGCTTGGGTTGTAAATGTCATTGTTTGTGTGTCTTTGGAGGTTTTCAACTGTATAGATGTTGTGTTTTTAGATCGATGACACGGTGTTTGCAGACTTCTGTGCTAAGATTGGTGTGGAAAGCATTAGAGAGTATGAGCAGGAGCACCTAAAACAGCAGGCAGAGCTCGACAATAAACGGTAAAACAAAGCACACACCAGTCTTCTTATCATTGCGTCGGAAATTGAACTGATCTGTACAGTTTTGTGACAGTTATGAAGAATTAGGAGTTATCCCTGAGTGCCATAAAGAAGTATTTACCCCTCTAACAGGTTTCTGCTGTTTTCGCTTTTTCTACACTTCTTGGTTTCATATCATCAAACACATTTTTATATCCGGCGAAAAACTGGAGTAAATATAAAAAGTAGTTTTCAAAAAATAATTTCCTTTGTTAAGAGGAAACAGCTATTCAGCCTAATATGGCCTTACCTGCTATTAATCACATTTTTATTCCATTTAACTAAGCACATCAGGCCTGATAACTGTTACTAAATCATCAAGAAGTCATTTAAATAAAACTTGTCTGACAACATGAAGTAGGATAAGAGATCTTAAAGGTCATATGAAGGCTACTTTAGTTTGTCAAATAACTATAATTAATAGTACATGTTACATGGAATATGAATCTCCATAAACTTTCTAAATATTTATGTAAACAGGCAATTTTCTACAAACTGCTTGAGTGCTTGAGAGTTTGAACTCGTGAACTCATGAAAGAGGCGGAGCGATGCGTGACGTAATTGTTGCCATATAACAGCCTTCAGTTCTCCGTTATACCGCGCTTGGTTTGGATTCCCTGGTAGGAGCAGTTTATATTTATGTAAAAAGCTTATATCTATTTTTAAAGTGGTCCACAATTTTTTTTTTTTGGATTTAAAATGCGATATTGTGTGGCTTTTGGGTGCACAAATGGTGCAGAGGCAACTGCCAGCCTTTTCAGTTTTCCAAAAGAACCAAGAAGGCAGAAGATTTGGGTGGATGCTGTGAGGAGGAAAGACTGGAAACCAACTGAGGATAGCAAGCTCTGCTCGGACCATTTCGAAGCATCTGCCTTTTCCGTACCTCCCAGTCTATGCTGATCCATAGGTTCTGAATCCAAAAGGTCCCAGCTGAAGGAGGACGCAGGGCCATCAATATTTCATCGTGCTGAAAGTAATCCAGGCAAAAACACAGAGGCCATGACGGGACCTTTTTCAGCAACATCATGAATGCACAGAAAACGACACAAATTGGTGGGTTGCTTTTTATTAAGATTATTAATTATGATCATAATCAGGCAACCTGTTTTAAATAGTCCTGGATCTTAGGAAAAAGATGTGGACTAGGATGTAGGCTATGTTGAAAATATGTAATGACATTTCAAACTTACATAAAAAAAAAGAAAACGTTTACTTCTATTATATTCCATATAATTACTGTCCGCTTCACTAAACCTGACACTGAGTCATAAGAAAAAGAGGGGAAAAAGGTCATTTGCACACACTGTGACACGGCAGGTGGGGTCAGAGTGGCAACTTATCCATTCTGGAGAAGTCCCAAATAGCTGTTCAGTGCAGGACCGTCGGCCCGCCTCGACCATTACCCGAAAAGCTACACTGAGCTTTTTGAACAGAACCGCAGTTGGTGTTACGCCTCATTTAGTAACCGGACAGTGGGAGCCTGGTGCTGATGTGCGCACATGACCCAGGCTGAAGTTGGCGGTAAACCCCGAATGCTGACTCAGCACTGCATTTTACTGATAATAACCGGTGTATCCAGCATGACATGAGGTGAAGGTTTTACTTTAATAAGCATTGTCTCAACTTGGCTCTGGGACAGGTTCAGACTGGTTCGGCTGGACGGTTTTTATGTGAACCTCTGAAGCAACATCAGACTCTGTGTCAGACACATGTCGGACATGCTAGCAGCCGGATCGTTTCTCCAAAGTGACATCACATAGCAACACCTTAGAAACAAGATTTCTGATTTTCAGCTTAGCTTCAGCGCTTCGTTTAGCTGGTCGAAAGTTGTAGTTTTGTTATATTTTTTCATTACTGTTGTGAATAATCTCAATTAAAATATTGATTAAAACATGGTATTAATGCAAAATAGGCAAAATGTACAGTTTTAAGGTTTTTTCCATCATATGACCTTTAAAAAAGCAACACATAACGGTCTGAGCTAAAGGAATAAAAGCATAGATGTGAAACATTGACATCTATCAGTAAGGAAAGAGTTACAAAACTACTTCTAAGTCATTGAGACTCTAGCAAACCACCATTATCCACAATTAGGGAAAACATGCAACAGTCATGAATTTTCTCAGCATTGATCAGCCAGTCAAAATTACTCCAAGAGCACATCGACTTCTCCAGGGGGTCAAAAACAACCCAGAACCTGACTTGCCTTGGTTAAGTTCGCTCTGCATGGTTCTTGGGGCTTGCATACGTGGAAACAGAAAAGTATGTCGAACCCTGTGATAATAAAACAATAAAGCAAAGGTTTATCACAAACGCTGGTTGGCAGCTGTTGTCACCAGGGGTTGTCCAACCAATTGCTACGTTTAGAGGGCAGTTGCTTTTTTGTATTGGGTCAGGTTGTTTTAAATACCTTTTTAATAAATGAAATCATCTTTGGAAACTGCTTTTTGTTTTGACTCTTTGATTTTAAAATTCGTTGATGATCTGAAACATTTTTTAGTGGCAATAAAAACAAAAACAAGAAATCTTAAAGGATTTGAATACTTTTTTCCTGCACTGTAAATAGGTGTCAAGTCTGAGTTTCAATTGGCCACCACTAAATATTTTACTAAATATTATTTTGCACTTAATTTGTCTTTTTTAAGACACTTTTTGCTGGGAAAATTGTGCATACTGTGGATTCAAGATTCTATGTCTTGTGCTTCTTCTCTGTTGGGTTTATGTATCTCTCCCCTAAGGCTGGAGTTTGAAAGTCAGCGAGCCCGCTTGAATGCTCAACTTGAATATGAAGAAGACCAACTGGCACAGGAGAGGAAGAAACTCTGCAAAATGCAGGATACCATTAGTAAAGAGGAGCAAGCCATCGTTATAAGCAAAGAGGTGACTGTTACAGAGTTTAAAAGTGGAGTTTTGGACTTTGCTGGCCTTTATGTAGAAATGCAGAAAAACAGGAGTGAACAGAGAACGAGAGGAAAGAAGTCATGCAAACAGCCGCATAGTCTGATTTGAGTTTGCAGCCTGAACACAAGTGGCACAAATTTCAGTTTCCTCACGTTGCTGTTATTGTTGATAAATTATAGCTTAATGTTGTGAGAATGCCTCATGTTTAATGTTTTTGTCTTACCTGTTTGTAGTTACCCCTGGCAATATGTTTATTCCCTGGATCCTCATACTGTAACTCTCCAATGTGTTTTGTTAAAGTTTGCTGTAAACACCTTGCCCTTGAAAACAAGCCCTGTCTTTGTGTTGTGTTTGTCTACTGTAAAGCTTTACTGTTTTTCCACAGGATGAGAAGAAGCTTTTGGAGGCAGTAGAGGAGGGTGAGAATAAGCTTCTGGAGATGAAGAACCAGCTTCTTCTAAAAAAAAGCCAAGTGGCCTCAGTCAAAGCTGAGCTCAACCAGAAAACTCAAAAACTACAGGAGATAAACAAGTAAAAAACTCTTGAGTATTACCGCTTTCTTATGCTGTGTACACTGTGGTGAACAATCTATCACTGCCAGTAAATATGCATAAACAGACTGATTGGCAAATATGTGCAGTTTTAAAAAATGCTAGCCTCAGTTTTATATATTTTGCTTCCAAAAAGTGAGATCTTGTTTTAAACCTTTAATGCAGTCCACAGTTGTTCAGGTGTTCTGAAGTTTTTCAGAGTCTCTGGACTTTCCACTCTTTTTTTGTTGGGTTCTTTCCAGCAGAAACATGAAACATATCAGTTACAAGCAATAGGACATTTAAGATTCTGAAATGTTTTAAAGATTTGTTTGAAATTAAGTTTTTGTTTTTTCCTAGAACTGAGTTCCTACGTAGTCTGGAAAAGTATGGAATTAGATTTAAGAATTTTTTAAGTTCTTTATGAGTATGGAAAAAGAAATGAGTTAAAAAAGTGTTTCCAGGTTTTATTTCGTTTTCGAAACTGTTTATCCATCCATCCATCCACCCATCCAGTTTCTGCTGGACAGATATGTAAAGCTTAACCACTGTAGAAATTCTTGCACAAGGTCACAGTGAAGTTTTCTATTTCTACTTTGAAAATCACACAGACATTGAGTGAGAGCTCTGCAACGGTAAGTCTGTGTACTTTAAGTAATTCTGACATGATAAATGTGTAGGAGCCTTTGTATGGAGACAATATGATACTGTGTTTGTTCTGTCTTATTGTTCAGCCACACTTCATTTTCTCAATTGCACACAGTTGTATTATATATTACCAACATGGTGACATGGTTTTGCATTCAAAAATACTGGTAGTTTTGATCTATAAATAAATTGTAAATACATACCAGTTAGTTATGAATGTAAGAACAGTCAAAATGATTCGCCAATTTAGTTTTTCCATATTTAATAACAAACCTAGCTGATTGTGTAGTTGCACAAGTACATGACTCTTGCTGATGTTTACTTTTCAATTTAAAATAAAATGTTTCCTTTTGTTTTACATTGAAAAAGTCTGAGCCTTCTTAAACATCATAATTGTATAAATCAATTTAAATCTTTTCAGAAATGCTTTTTGATGTATGTTTATACATTTAAAATAGGATTAAATGTTAGGATTTAATGATCCTTAACATCCAATCCAGCTTGGATTTGCACTGTATGCCAAAACTTGCCAGACTCATATTGTATTTAGGTACTTTAACTCTGCCAAACCCATACATTATATTTATAGGTTCTTCAGATAGCAGACGTGATATACAAGTGTTTCTATGGAGTGTATTTTAACATAGAAATAGGAAAAAACATTAAAAATCTACTTCAATCATTTTAAATATTTAAAGTAAATACTAGAAAAACAAAAATACAAATAATTCATACACAGTAGTTTAATCTACTACAGTATTTCAGCTACATTCAGATCAGAACTCACACAGACTATATCTCATTTATAAGTGTCTGTATTTCACAAAAGTTAGACCAATCAGTCTAGAATCCCTGCTGCGATCCTACCATGGCATTTTCAGTTCAGGCAATCCAGATTCTGCTTGTTAGGTGTTTTTGAGTACATCATTAGAATCACAGTGTTTTTCTGTTGTGGCTTGTGGAAGAGAGCTGACAAAACTTCAGAGGGAGGTCATGTGTGCAGAGACGGCTTTGGAGCAAAAACGCATGGCTCGACACAACATGCTGCTTGCCTGCAAAATCCATGACCTTCCGATCACTCTGCTGTCAGGCAGCCTGAATGAGATCAGTGAGGTACAGGTGGGACACATTTATGTATGCATTTCTATTTTGAATCGCCGTGTTTGCTAATTAAAATTATTGTCAGCGAACGTTGTCATAATCTAACTAGTTATAGGATGAAAGTAGAATCATATCAATACCTATTTTTTCATTTTGCAGCTTGCGACAGATTCAGCAAGTACTTCAGCCACAATGGACATTTATGAAAGAGAGGCTCAGCTTGTCATTGACTATTCTGAGCTGAAAGAAGAGCTCATGGTGGGACATCAAATGAAGTATCGTGGTTTTCTTTTTCAATTCACCTTGAGTTCAGTTTAATATTCAGTGTGTATATAATTTGTTGACAGAGGCTGCACAATGAGGCGGATATAGAAACTCGCATGGAGAAGATGAAAGAGTCAATCTCTTCTCTAGAAGAAGTGCTACATCGCACCACTCCACCTAACCTGAAAGCTCTGGAGAAAATGAGGGAGGTGAAGGACAAGTTGCAAGAAGTGTCTGATGGTATTGTTCTTTTTCTTGTTTTTTCTTTGACTTCTTTTTTTCTTTGACTTCTTTGTTTCTTTGCTTTGACTTTTTGCAACAACTACAGAACACGTTACATTTTTAAAAAGTACCTTTTGAAATACAGTATACATACTGTACTTGCTGTTGAACAATAAAAAAAGGTTCAGATTTGGCTTTTGCTCCTAAACTTTATCCTCGTTGAGGCCAAGGATGGGTGAAATTGTCTTAATATTTTGTAGTAATTTTGTGATGATAAAAGTGACAGCAAAAAGTATCATAAATCTATCACATCATACAGTTTGCTCCTTACAAATATTAGTAAAGAAATCTACTTACCTAGTATTAAAGATGCTATTTAAGTACATTAGTTACATTATGAAGTGTAGCTTTACTGCTGAACGTCACACAACGATGTCATTCTATATCTTGAAACGTAACCACAATGTAAAAAAAAATTTAATAAAAGTGTAACTTAACCCGATGTAAAAGCATAACCCCGTCCCAGATATATTTTGATAAATGCCATCAAAGTGGGCTGGTATGAGGCAGTTGTGGTCCCATCATTCAAATAGTAACAGTCATGGGCACTCACTGAAGTCTAAGTAGAGTAGCTGGGTCACTGGTATAAAACAGTTTAGGTCCAAACTTTTTAAATACTAATAATGTTTGACTGTCACTGGTATGAAATAGTTGTAATACATCCTTCTAAGAAATCTAAAATTCTTCAAAGTCATTGGTGTAAAAACAGCTTTAGTCCAAATTTTCAAACACTAATAATATTTGCTTTCGCTGGTAATCCTTCTGATAAAACTAGAAATCAATGAAAAATTAATGAAATACTAATAATAATTGGCTTTTGCTGGTAATCCTTCCGAAAAATCTGAAAATCTATGAAAAGTAATGAAATCACACATTTAGGTGAAGTAAGATAGAAGGGGAAAAAAATCATATTTCAGACTCTATTCTTAGCAGAATACAGCCTAAAGTAGTACAAAAACAACCTCAGCAGGGGTAAGCAACACACACATAAGTAAAGATTTAGCAAGAGTACGGTGGAATCTTGAGGGTGCGAATGTATAAGTCTGAGAATTAGACTGTCAACACTGATAGAAGCGCCATTGTCCTTGAGAAGAGAGGTGGAAGTTTTATCAATTGGCCGCATAGTCCTATCAGCACACAGCTGGTAGGGGAGTGCCGGGGAAGAGCGTCGTGTTTATATAACATCCAGGAGATATTTTGTTGATAGCCAGTTAGCAGAAGTTGCCAAGGCCACATTGGGGGGACAGATTTAGAAAAACAATAAATGTGGTTCAGGCAGTTGCGAATTTCCAACTAACTTAAGAGTTTTACTGGTATGTCACAATTGCGAATCCAAATAGCTGACCAGGCTGGAGCTCTGGGTAACGTCATTTCCTGTTTTCGCTGTTGCACTTGGTGAATTGTTTGGTGTGTGAAGGCTGTCTCATTTGATCGGATTTCTCTCTACTGTGATATCTCTTACTTGTTCTAATACATAAGGATGTTAAAACACATACTTTCTGTTGCTGTATTTAACGTTTGGGGACTTTCCGTGTCTTACACGGTTTTTGAGTAGTGGTAAGGGGTCGCTAGCTTAGCGTTAGCTTTAGCTCCACCATGGCTACCCGTTCTGCTGTTTCTCTCTCTGAGTCTCCTCTCTCCTGGTCTCTGTGTCAGATGTTCAGTTACTCCTCTGCCTCATTTAGTGATAATGGTATGTTTAATAAATGTAGCATTTTTGTAGCTTTGGAGGCGAGGGTGTCGGAATTGGAGGCCCGGATCCGCGCTGTTGAAAAACCAGCAGATAGGCACCTTAGCCAGCGCGGAGCCACTGAGGGTAACTCCCCGTAACAGTCCTCCAGCAGAGCCCGCGCAGCTGGGGCCTCAGGCCGGCTGGGTGACTGTACGTAGAAAGCATAGTCCTAGATCCTAGCCCACAGGTCACCACCAACCCGTCTGCGTTTCTAACAGATTTTCCCCGCTCAGCGACACACCCGCTGAGAAGCCAACTCTGGTAATTGGCAGCTCCATAGTCAGAAACGTGGCACTAGAGACACCAGCGACCATAGTCAAATGTCTGCCAGGGGCCAGAACGGACTACATCAAATCATACCTGAAACGGCTGGCCAAGGATAAGCGTAAATACAGTAAGATTGTAATTCATGCTGGCGGTAATGACACCCGGTTATGTCAGTCGGTCACCAAAGTGGCTTCGGTGTGTAAGTTTGCCAAAACAATGTCGGACTCCGTAATTTTATCTGGTCCCCTCCCCGATTTAACCAGTGACGACATGTTTAGCCGCATGCTGTCATTCAACCGCTGGCTGTCTAGGTGGTGTCCAGAAATCGATGTGGGCTACGTTGATAATTGGCGAACATTTTGGGGAAAAAACATGGTCTGATCCGGGAGACGGCATCCATCCCACTTTTGGATGGAGCAGCTCTTCTTTCTAGGAATCTGGCCGAATTTATTAGTTTCCAAAACCTTGACAACCGGGGTTTTCAGACCAGGAAGCAGGGTCGTATTTTAACACTCCTCTCTGCAGCTTCTGTACCGCTACCCACCCATTACCCTATTAAGAAGGTCTCCCCCCACGGCCAAATTGAATAGATTAAAAAAATAATCTAAAAGGAGGAAATCAGGAAAAATCAAATAAAAATAAACACAACTCAGACTAAAAATAAAAATTTAAAAAAATTTTAAATGTGGCCTACTGATCATAAGATCTCTCTTTCAAAGACTTTGCTAGTTAGTGACCTGATTTCTGACAATCAGCTTGATTTATTTTGCCTCACAGAAACCTGGCTGCAGCAAGAGGGATTTTTTATATAAATGAGTCAACTCCTACTAATTTTTAAAAATTTTCACATTCCTCGAAAATACTGGGCGAGGAGGAGGAGTAGCAACCAGTCTGATTTTCAGTCCGATTTATTGATTAGTCCCAGACCTATAAATAGCTACAACTCTTTTGAATATTTAATCCTTGGTTTTCCTCATCCAAATTGCAAAGCACTAAAACTACTTCTGTTGTGTTTTGTACCGTCCACCAGGCCCTTACTCTCAATTTTTAGATCAGTTTTCAGACCTTTTATCTGATTTAGTGTTAAATACAGATAAAGTTATTAATTTTGACACTGAAAGTGATAGCTTAAATATAGCCTTTAATGCTATCTTAGACTCAATTTGCTTTGCTCAAAACATTAACAAACCTACCCACCTTTGTCTTCATTCTCTGGACCTTGTGCTGACATATGGCATTGAGTGTAAAGACATGACAATATTTTCTGTGCTGTCTGAACATTTTTTAATAACCTTTGAGTTTAATTTAACCGAGTACTCCACACCTGAAAGAAATTTTCATTATAGTAGATCATTATCAGACGATGCTGTAACAACTTTTAAAGAATCTGTTCCACTTTGAATCTACTCATTATCACTGAAAAACACAGTGGAGGGCAATAATTCTGTTTCTGGCCCTTCAGAAATTGATTCTCTTGTTCGTAGTGTTACTTCATCATTGCGTGGTGCATTAGACAATGCAGCCCCCTTGAAAAAGAAGGTAATTATTCATAGGAGGCTAGCTCCCTGGTTTAATTCAGAGCTGCGTACTTTAAAGCACAATGTTAGAAAATTGGAGAGAAAATAGCGCTCTACACACCTAGTGGATTCCTACTTAATCTGGAAAAATAGCCTACTGTTGAATAAAAAGACACTTCGCCAAGCCAGAACAGCTTATTTCTCATCATTAATAGAAGAGAACAAGAATAATCCTAGGTTTCTCTTTAGTACAGTTGCTAAACTTACACAGAGTCATAGCTCTGTTGAGCCATCCATTCCCTTAGCTCTCAGCAGTCATGACTTTATGGGATTCTTCTTAAGTAAAATTGATTCTATTAAAAATAAAATCTTTGACAAACTCCCGAAGATGATTACTTCATCTTTCATCATTCTGTGTTTGGACTGTTTTGATCCTGTGGAGCTTCCTGAGTTATCAGAAATATTAGCTTCATCTAAACCTTCAACATTGAAAACTGGCTCAGAGTTTATCTGTTTTTTCTTTCTAGGTGAAACGACTAAAGGAGCTACATCCATTAAGATTTACTTTTCCTTCCCATAGAAAGTACTCCTGGATCAGTGCTTCTTTGTTCTCTTTGTGTCTCTGCTCTGTTCTCTCTAACCCCCAGTCGGTCGTGGCAGATGGCCGCTCACACTGGGCCTGGTTCTGCTGGAGGTTTCTTCCTGTTAAAAGGGAGTTTTTCCTCTCCACTGTTGCTACATGCATGCTCATCCGGGAGGAGTGAATGCTGCAAGTCATTGACTGGATGCAAACTACTGGGTTTCCTTAGATAGAACAACTTTTTATCCAATTTGAACAAATAACTGAATCTGACTGCACCGTTCAATGATTAGGACTAATTGGAATGTATGTACCTGACTTTTGTGAAGTGCCTTGAGACAACATGTGTTGTGAATTGGCGCTATATAAATAAAACTGAATTGAATTGAAATAGCCAGATTTCTGGTACTTTCCGCAGATCTCGAGCGTACAACTTCTCCAAGATTATATCCTTTAATCTCTGAGTCAATCCGCTGCCAGGCTGCGATTCTGTTCAAGAATCGTGTCCAGCTTGCAATTCTGCTCTCTTAGCATCTCAGTCTGAGTGTTGATCGCTCTACAGACTCCATCTAACGTCGCACGCAGCTTTGGAATGGTTTGAACAGCCGCCCACGCTTTGCGAACCACTCTGTTCTCCAAAGAACAGCTTGGAGTGCAATAAATGTGAGGCAGTTATTGACAGGGTTCATACGATGCTTGAAATCCTTGAAAATGATTGAATTTTGAAAAGGTGTTTTCAAGGTTGAAAAAGTCCTTGATTTCTGTATAAAGTCTTTGAAAGTGCTTGATATTCTAACTGCACTGTTTTGTACTAAAGAGCTCTCCAACAGTTTGATTAAAACCTCAATTTAATATTTTAATGTTAAAGGCACAAAGTAGAGAGCGATCATTTTGCCGTTAATGAAGTCTCAGAAAGCCTTGCTGCCGCTCAGAGTGGGTCTGCTCCTTTTCATAATACTGGCGTGTGAGCAGCAGACATCGCCTGGTGAAAAGACCAGCTCCTGGACATGCGGCGTCCTCTAGCATAGCTATGAAGCAGACCTACTTTGAGCACGTAACCATGTCCTGCTAGTCGCGCACCTCTCCGGTGAGTGGGAGAAAACACCATGCCAGGCGGTCGCCATTTTAATGACCGCTGGCTCGAAAACACTTGAAACAAAACATGATCGAAACAAGGACTAAATCCACAAGTACCTTCCTGCACCATGTGCAAGAAGGACCTGGAGCTTTTGGTGATTGGAGAGTCGCTCTCCAGTGGTAAGCCATAGTAGTGGGAGGGAGTCTTAAATTTTTGTTAGCTTACATGTTGCAGGTAAATTCCAAATTGATTGTTTGAAGGATGGATCGAGCTAGGATTTAATGTCATCTACAGTAATTAAATGTGCACCAACAAAACATTTTATTGAAAACGCTAGTAGAGGTGGTTAGCTAAAGGTTTAATTACGCAAAAAGTAGCTGTGGCTTGTCAATGTTCATATGCCTGCTACGTATTTGGTGACATTTGTTGTTTAATGCATCTTAGAAATGGCATGGTGTTCGAGTCATTGAGAAACTACAACTAAGTAGTTTAATTGCCAAAACAGCAGATGCTGTAAGAAGTAAATTTTCAATGAAATGTTGAGATAAAAATATTGAATTTATTTTTATTTTTACAGAGGGTGGATAGGTCACTCATTATCTGGGGCCTATGACATTTAACGCTTTTTAAGGATTTGTTTATTTATTGCAAGTTTTGTTGCGATGAGCTAACCCCTTCCTCCTACTTCCCTATTTCTAAGGGGATTGCTCAATCCAGCTCTCCATCCAACGGGTCCAGACTTCCCTAAACCTGAAAGATCTTACTAAGCAGGTTTATTGAAAGATCTGTTTAAGCTGGTGTCGGGAAATGACACGCCTAATAGCCTACATCCAGACGTGTCGCCCTTCTTCAACTGGTGGTCTGGACGACCGAGTTGCCCACAGCAGTCATCCACTCCTCGACAGTCACTTCTGTTAACGGCTGCTCATTCCCTAATATTACAACTGGCTCTTGGTTTATGGGTTAGGTTAATTTTAGTGACTCGGCATGAGCCCCAAGGGCGCTGTTTTAACAAGTTTGGCTTAAGGCAACCTATTAAAACCTCCTAAAATCTCTTAGAACCAGGCAACAAGACTTTTTACCACCAACGAAAAACAAAAAATAAGGTGACTCAAATAATTGAATGTCCACGATTTATCTAGAACTTTATATGCTTTCTTTAATTAGTAACGCTTTTGCAGGGGTCAGTAACAGCTACACATTCAGCTACACATAATAATTTCAATAATAGAAATGACTCAATCAACTCAACCTGTATTTCCCTGATGCTGAAACCAGTGAGTTTGGAGAGGCTTTGAAGACGGAGGTTCATCCATGCACCCGATGGGGATGTTTCTTCTGGTAACAACGAGCGATTTCTTGAAGGAAAGACAACTTAATCTTCAGTTTTCTTCCTCTGAGTGGACAGGCACTGATGCTCCAGGTTTCGATGGTCAAACAGAAACTTTGTTATCATATGTCTCAGAAGACAGCAGCTTCCAGAGGCTGAAGAGTTGAAGGAAACCCCAGAGGTATAAATGAGGTTGATTCAGGACTTCCAGAAGCCTGAAACTTAGAGCACTCAGTTGTTCACTGATCAAGTTCACTTCAGTTGTCTGGTTAAAAAGGCAATAGATGAAATCACATTCTCAATTTTGAGACGCAGTCCTTCCAGGGCACACGGGGTGATCCTCTTTTCAAACCAGTCAATCAGCTGGGCTGTGTCTCTGGTCCTCTGCTTCATCTGTAGCGGATTTCTCCGTCCGATCTTGTTCGCTGGTCTTCTGCAAGGTTCCCTTTTTTGGCATTGCTTTTAGAGTGCAGATGCTCTCACTGGTCAGTCCTTTGTTAGGCTTCTCCGTTATTGCCCAATACGTTATTGCTCAATACTTAGTCATGGTCACAGTGACTTTCTTGTGCTGTTTTTCGCCCTTTAAGATACTAGTAGTCAGCACGCAGCTGGCTTTATCCTGTTCCTCCCTTCTTCATGTTGTTGGCCTTCAAAAAGGTTCGCTGTCCCCAGTCGGCTCTCGTCACTCCTAGTCAGCCCACAGTTCTTTCCCTAATCTGCTCAACCTTAAACTTTACACAGTATTACACATTCCACTCTCAGCTTTCTGCTTTTCCTTTTAGACACAGTTATGAAACCATCACTTCGTTCTTTTTATTCATACATCACAACTGATTAACATTATATCTCTTTCATATATAGCTCATTGAGAATTTCTAAACCTTAATGTTTTTTATTTTAATTATCAGTTCTCAATCATATTTCAATCATATGTGTTTTAACTTGATAGTCAAAGATTACTCATTTCATTTAATACTTGTAGGAAATAGAAAATCATCATACATCATTTCTGTGGTTACACTTGTTTATACTACTGCAGTTAATATGTGACTCCATACAGGCCTCTCCAGTCTCTCAGTCCCAGAATGTGAGAATATGCTTGTTTCACTCTTTACTGCTTCAACTGTGTATTTTAATAATTGTTGCATGGACTACACAAAAGGATACCTATTTTAATTTTTATTGATTTAACTGTGAGCAGTTAATGAATGCTGCATGGATTACATGGAAAGATCTCACCTTATTTTGACACAAGTCATATGGCTATTGCAACATTCACCAACATAATCACGTTTTCCTAATATGTTGTAGCCCATTATACTTTTGCATCCTGTTACATTAAGCATGTAACACAGTGTTTATTGTATTAGCCTAAGCTACTGTCACACTGTTCCCTATTTTACCACACATGCTGGTGTATTGAAAAACGCATCTAAATATGAGGAAGTTAAGCAGATTCTGTGGAATGTCACGTCCTCTCACGTTTTTGAAGTATGCGTGTTGCTTTTGATGCTTTCTTCTGAATTATGTATGTGCTTTGGGATCAAAGGTATGCAATTGACAGTGTTTTGCTGTGTCAGGATGGGGTACCTTACTTTGGCTGTGATGTCACTGTCTTTTTTTTTTTCTTTCGCTTTTAGGGGGCAGCTGTCTGTGTAGGAGAGTAATTTTAATGTGTACTTAGCCAAATGAATAAGAACGTAGGTCTAGGTGTCACTAATGCTTTTAGTTTAAAGCATTTGGCATGCCGAGGTGAGTGAATCTTTATCAGTGCAGACTGCAAATTGTAGCCTGAGATTAATAAATGCATCATTGTTGTGTATTTGAGTCGCAGTAGTATTGATTCGGTACATGACAAATATTTCATCGTATCCAAACATCTGTGCCTTGGCTTGTGTGGGTATTAGACTGTCTTTGCTACAGTGCCAAAGGTATAGTAAAGTGAGGCTGGAAAGTTATTTATCTTGGTAATATCACCATAAATGTTTGGTTAATATATAGAACAGTGTGTTCCCATGATGTTTATATATTTTCTGTTAATGATGCATTCTAAATAAGATTGTGAAAAAGATTAATGCTTAGACTTTCTCCTACTCCTCATTCAGCTTTCGATGCCAGCACCAAATCAACCAGAAAGTGCAATCAGGAGTTCGAGCATGTCAAAGCTCAGCGATTCCACCTCTTCAATCAGTGTTTTGAGCACGTGTTGCTTGTAATCGATCAGATCTATAAAAGGATATGCAGAAACAGCAGTGCCCAGGTGAGTCGCCTAAGAACACTAAATATAGAACAGACTGAACAGTACACTAAAGGACTTTAAAGTGTAAAAGACGAAGCAATACCAGTCACATTTCTGTTAACAAGGGCCATCGTTTTTCTTACTGTAGGAAAAACACAACAGCATCCAGAAGCATCTTGGTTGCACGATTCGGACCTCTGCCACATGATAAATCCGCTGCTGTTTTTCTTCCTTATTAAATCGGTTCTTGAATTACCATTTCTGAATCACCTCTTAAGATTTGCTTCTAGCATGCAACAATTTCCAGTAAATAGTATAGTCCAGGTATAGCCCAGCAGTGCACTGAATTATTTTTACTTTTCTTCTCTAATTCAGTATAACAGTCTGTCAGTGAAGGCTGCAGTGATTTAGAAATTGGGTTTGTATTGGAATCCAAATAGGCAGTAAAATGTACTGCCGCCTTTCTGCAGCTCTCTGCACCTCAAAAGATTCCTGCAGATGTTTTAAGTAAAACGTGTTTCCATAAAATCCAATTTTACTTATGAAGGAACTGAAAATAGTTACTCCTGTGTTCTCCAGGCCATCCTCAGTGCTGAAAATCCAGAGGAACCATATTTAGGTGGCATCAACTACAACTGTGTGGCTCCAGGGAAACGCTTCATGTCCATGGACAACCTGTCTGGTGGAGAAAAGGCCATAGCTGCTCTCGCTTTGCTATTTGCAATACACAGGTTACCCAGTACTGAAAGGAAATTACTTTTGACCACAGATCCGGTTAACCAGTGCAGCTTTATTATATTAATTGTTCCATCAGTAATTGACTCTTGTTCCATTTCTTTCAGCTTCCGCCCCGCTCCTTTCTTCATCTTGGATGAGGTGGATGCAGCTCTGGACAACACTAACATTGGCAAGGTAAACTCCCTGCTGCAGGCGGGTCACTCACTAGGCTCCTTATCTGTTTATGCAGTGGTCGTTAATTAAACGTTTATAAGAAGCTGATCATGTCAGAGGAAAACTTGGTCACTTGATCACTTAATATGTTACCATGCTCTCCATCACTTGTATGAATATTTTACTTTTAATTTCTTCAGGTGACAAGCTTCATCAGAGAGGAGTCCAGAGAGAACATGCAGATGATTGTCATCTCCCTGAAAAATGAGTTTTTCTCCAAAGCGGATGCTCTCCTTGGAGTCTACTCTGATGTGAGCAACTTTCAGAGCACCCTGCTACTGGGCAAAACAGTTTTGAAATTGTTTATTTGGTGTGAATACATTTGCAAGGGTGTTTTCCTTTTCACAGTTTGACGGATGCATGTTTAGTCGCATTCTGACGTTGGACCTGCGTCCTTACCCTCTGGTTGAAGAGGAGAACGACGAGGAAACAGACAAGGAGACCAGAGCAGACAAAGGACCGGGTTCCAGTACCCTGGAGTCAGCTTTATGAGGCCATCATTTGTTTGTACTATGGCTTTGAAAAACTTGTTCTTAGAGTTTTTATGTCCTTAGTTTCTGCTGTTCCCTGAGTTGGTTGTCTGGGATGTGTTTCAGTCTCCAGATTTTTGATTGGACCGTTTTAAGAACTGGTTGTCTGGGTTAGCTTTCATGACAGTGGTAGTTAATGTCTAAAATACAACCACATAATTACAGCATAGTGCTTTTACAGTTTTAAAAACGAATTTGGTTTTTTTTATTTTAAAACTTTTTCATGTTTGTAATGTTTTACATTTAAGTTATGCTTTTAGAAAAGCCCCTGTTTATTAAAAATACATTCAACAAAATATGATATACTTTTTGTTTTATTTTCAGCGTGTCCCAATTTGATATACTCCTTTTTTGGGGTTAATTATTAAATCATTGTATAAGGTGGGAGATAAAGTAGTAAGTTGATATATTAATGGTATTCCCTTTACATTGTTTAACATTTACTAAACGTAAAATTACCAGATTATTAGAGAAGCTATCGCATTTCCTTGGCTTTACGGGCATTATTCGTATTTGATTGAACCTCCGCAGCAGCAGGGGGCAGTAAAGAACCAAGAAGTTCATCCGGGGTTAATATTTACGGAAGTAAGATCAGCAGATCAAGTCTTTTTTGTGTTTTTGTTGAACGAAACATGGAATATTGTATTTTTACTTTCACGGGTTTTTTATAGGTCTTCAGTAATCCAAGAAGTATTTTGCTTTCTGTTGCTGCTGAGCTACCGGAGGACAGATTCAAGCTAATGAGCTGGATCTGGTTCGTTTGGGAAGAACTGAAGCAGGATGAAGCTCTTGTGTGTTTAAAATCCTGTAACATTTGTAAAAAACCCTGGATCGTCTTAAAACCTCGTGTTGTGTTCTCCGGGGACCTTCATACAGTTGAAAGTGAGGTTAGCAGTCGGGTATTAGCATCATGGGAGCCGAGCAGAGTGGAGATGCAGAACACAAACACTCCGATTACACCTCATCTGGTAAGAAAACCCATCAGTAGCTACGTCTATAGGTCCTGCAGTCGCCTCTGCATCATACAAACAAGCTAAGATCGAGTTCATCTCGATGACTCCAATGTCATTTCAGCGGTGCCATCTCCGGCGAGGCAGAAGGCAAAGATGGATGACATCGTGGTTGTGGCCCAGGGGACTCACTCAATGAGAAATATCCACAACGACCCCGATGTGATCAAGCTCCAAGAGATCCCCACGTTTCAGCCGCTTCTGAAAGGTGCGACGCACTGCTAGCAGGTTACAGTATAATCCAATTTGAGTGTTCAAGTCCCAGATTTTGGGTAAATGTGTCAAAATAGTGGAAAAAAGTTATTGGTTGGCATTTATAACAGCTGGCACCGACACATTTAGAACAAAAAGGAAACAGAACATGCAGTGCAAAAGTATCCATACCCCTTGATGATTTTCTCCACAAACATCAAAATGATTTATTGTAATTGTAAGTAAAACAAAAAGAAGTGCATCATTTTTAAGTGGGAGGCAAATGATCAAAGGTTTTAAACATTGCAAATCAAAATTCGAAAAGACTTACATATTGTTATCAACCCTCTTTACTTTGTTATCCGGAAATAAAAGCCAGGGTAACCAAATGCCTTCAGAACTCACCTAATTATTAAATTTTCTATTTTTCTTGTTATTCCATGTCAGTATAAATGCTTCTTTTCTGTTCAGGTCAGACAAACAGCCAAGAGGTCCATGGTAACTTTAGAGGAGCTAGAGAGATCCACAGCTCAGGTGGGAGAATCTGTTAACAGGTCAGCTCGTAGTTGTGCACTAAACAAAACGACTCTTTTTGGAAGAGTGGTAACAAAAAAGCCATTTTTTAAAGAAAGCCAATAAGAGCTGTTTTTGGCAGTTTGCCACAAGCCATGCAGCGTACAAAGCAAACATGGATAAATGTGATCTGGTCAGTTGAGGCCAAAATTAAAAGTTTTGGCCTACATGCTGAATGATATTTATGACAGAAAAGTAACACCGCACATTACCCTGAACAAACTAAAATTAGGGTGAAACATTAGGGTGGTAGCATCATGCTGTGTGGATTATTTTCCTTGGCAAAGACAAGGAAACGGGTCAGAGTTGATGGAAATATGGTTGGAGCTAAATATAGGTCAAAAGACGTCTCATTCCAGCACAACAATGACATAAACATACACCCAGAGCTGGTTTAGAATAAAGCATATTCATGTGTTAGAATGGCCCAATCAAAGTCCAAACCTAAATCCAAATGAGAATCTGCAGCCAGACTCTTCATTCAGTCTTACTTAGCTTGAGCTCTTTTACAAAAAAAAATGGGCGACAACGTCAGATGTGGAAATCTGGTAAACATCAACAGGTGGTTCTACAAATGTTAAAACTAATGTATCCTTTTCCTTCCATCTCACAGTTATGTGCTGCTGGGTGTGGTTGTACCCTGATACAATATGAAACAATTCCACGTGTATAAACACTTTTAAAAAGGGCTCTAGATGTTTTTGATTCTCTTTTGTCAAGCTTTGCCTGAATCCAACATATCTAGGCAGTTGTTTTGCTTTGTTTTTCTGTCCACAGGAGTGCTGAGTGGTCAGACGTCCCCAAGTACCGTGTGTCTGGAGAGGCTGGACCCCGCTCAGGTTCTGCAGCTCTGCATCCGTTACCAAGATCACCTGCACCAGTGCGCCGAAGCTGTGGCATTCGACCAGAACGCTCTTGTTAAAAGGATCAAAGAGGTTTGTTATTCAGTTGGAAAGTGAGGAATTTTACAGACGGGTAACAGTACTGGCTATATCAGACCATTCCAGAGAAGAGCCAAAATATTTCCCAATCCGAATTGTCTCCCGTCTTTCCTTCATTGGATGTTATAAACTGTCTTGTTTATTTCCTTCCTTTCAGATGGACTTGTCAGTGGAAGCCTTGTTCAGCATAATGCAGGAGCGCCAGAAACGCTACGCCAAGTACGCCGAGCAGATCCAGAAGGTCAATGAGATGTCCATGATCCTGCGACGCATCCAGATGGGGATAGACCAGACGGTGCCCCTAATGGAGCGCCTCAACAACATGCTGCCGGAGAGCGAGCGCCTGGAGCCCTTCAGCATGAGGCCAGATGGGGAATCTGCCTCCAAGTAGCCAGCTGGAATAAAACCTAGCCGGAGTCATGGAGTCACAGGAAATGTCAACTGCTTTCCTGAAGTCTTCAAAGATTTTAATTCTGTTGATTGCCGGATGTTTTGTTGAACTAATTACAAAAAGTAGAAGCGTCATACTCAAAAGACGCATTTAGTTCTGCATGTTCTCCCATATTAGGCTTAACCTGCTGGAGAGAAGGACCAGTTAAGCTCTGGAACTTCCTCTTGGATAAAGTTGGACTGGAGATCTGGGGACACTTACCAAGAAATACTGCTGAAGAACTACAGAAGAATATATATTTTCTAGGTCACTCATCTCACTTAGTTCCAGCACCCGTGTTTTCATTTGAATATCATGATCAAGACTCTAGCTGAGAGATACTGAGAATGTTCTTAATGAACACAAACCACATGTGAAAGAGTAAATGTTTGCTTGCAGAGAAATCAACATTGAGGTTTTGTATGAAGTGTTTTGCTCTCAGAATCATGAAAAGTGATAACGATGGTTTTAACAGACTGCAAAACTAGTCCTTTCCAAAAAAATATGATTGATCAGTTAATTAAGGGCCAGGTTACTTTGGATAGCATTTCCCCCCAAATCTAAATGCTGCTTTTTCCATCAACTGTGGACTTTTTTGTCTGATACCAGAAACATGAAACAGTGAAGTGTGACAATAAAGACAAGAAATCTGTAAACAGACAAATGCATTTTCACAGTACTGTACAAAGATTTTAAGTGTGAGAGCCTTTGATTACACAGTTGAGGACAACACAAATGATAAAGTGGCTTAGTGATGAAAACATTAAATCGTGGACATTTAATCAGAACAGTAACCCAATTTTTAACCTTTTGAAAAATCTGTTTTTAGTTGTCAAAAAGCAGGTGGTTTAGCAGAGGCCAACTCAAAGCACTAATTGTTAGACTGTAAATATTAACTATTCCCATAAAGCTGTTTGCTAATAAAAGCTTTTAAAACCAACAAACTGTCCTAA
This sequence comes from Crenichthys baileyi, assembly GCA_036173005.1. Taxonomy (NCBI): domain Eukaryota; kingdom Metazoa; phylum Chordata; class Actinopteri; order Cyprinodontiformes; family Goodeidae; genus Crenichthys; species Crenichthys baileyi. Next base: position 160,001 of record JAHHUM010000435.1, on the reverse strand, counting down.
ATCATTTCTCTTCGTCAGTGTGACTTCCTGTGTTGGTTGGTTTTTCCCACTAGGTGGAGCCAAATATGTTTTTTTGTGGTCCAAAATACATTCATATTCAAAAAAATTTGAATTTTATTGAAAAGTTAATTTATTTCAGTAACTCAATTCACTAAGTGAAACACATATTGATTAGCTACACACAGACTGATGTTTTCAAGCCTTTGTTTTGATTATGATTATCTCTTAAAAGTAATGAAAACATCACATTTAGGGTTCAAATGTAATATCAGACAAATAACTTTTCTAATATAGAAATCTGGACTTAATGAAATATTTGTTTAATACCTGCCTAAAGGCTATTTTCACAAGGTACTTTTAATCCGACAACAAGCCTTACCAGAATGTGTATTCTGTTCAATTAAATATGACTGTACACACACTGAATTTGGAAGTGTGTGTTTCGTGTTTATAGATGACAAAGAAAAACCTGAGCAGACACTAGTCTGCCTGTCATTTATCCAAACCAGGCCTTCAGCCTCACCTCAGATATTATTAATTTGACAGCTTTTACCAATTTTGTCTAAATTTTAATGTACATATTTATAAACATAGACTATGATAAATGACAGCTTTCATACACTACAGGTCAAATATATAGAAGCAACTGCAGGTTTCTGCTCAATGATGTTCCTAAAAGCCAGTATGAGTTTAATGGATTTCATGATGCCTTTACTGCAATATGAAGTTTTTCACCATTTACCTTCACTGATTTTACCAGACCATTGCTGAATAAATGCTGAAATTCAATTCAGTGCATTTAAATAGTGCCAGTTAACAACAAATGGTATTCTCAAGGCACTTTACAAGACAAACAGACAGAAATCCAGTCAGCTCATTCATATAGAATATGAATACAGAAATTAAAATTGCTCATAGATTATGAAGTATAATATGCCAGTTGGTAAAAATAAAAAGTTATCTAAGGAAACCCTGTTGACTGCAGCAACTCATTGATTTTGCAGCATTCGATCCCCCTGAACGAGCATATGGCGACAGTGGAACATTGATTGCATTGACCTGATAACTTTGCATCAATCCCTCATTCTAAGCATGCATGAGGTGACAGTGGAAAGGAGCCCTCTTCCATTTTAACAGGTAAAAAACTTTCAGTAGAACCGGGCTCAGTGTGAGCATCCACCTGGAGTTTTCAGAAGACAGAGCAGATACACAAAAACAAAAAGCAGCAGTCCAGGAGTGCTTTCCATGTTACAGACAAAGTAAAGAGTTAATGGCAGCAATAGCTCTTTAAGGGGCTTCATCTAGGAGGGAAACACAGCTAAACACATGTTGCCTAAAGACAGACATCAGTGTCACACAGCATAAGTAAACTTGCAGTCTGAGAGTAAAGAGCTCTATTGGGAACACATGGAACAGTCAGATGTCATAACGTAAGATAAAGCATGATTATTATGGGCTTTAAGCATGAAAATGGAAACCAGGGAAGAGAAGCAAAAGTTGGAAAAATGTGATCTCTGCTTTTCATTCTCATCAAAACTTCCCCTGCAGTGATAGACTGAAGGCTTTTTAATGATACTTTTTAAACTTTCCGACAGTAAAGAAGTTACAAATGTATGGACTAATTTTTCTGCCTCACTCCTGGACTGGACTGTTCTAATTTTGGCAACATTGCAAAAGTGAAAGGCCTGCACTTGCATAGCGCTTTACACTACAATCAGTCATCCACCCATTCACACACTAACAGTGGAGGTTAACCTGCCCTGGGGCAGACTGAAACCAGGTTTGTCCTATAACCAGCAGCCTACCGGTTATGGGACAAACCGCTACTACCTGAGTCACCGTCGCCCCAAGACTTCTTAGAAACCAACACAGGTTTCTACAATGTCCTAGAAACCAGAGGATGCTCAGGGTTCTCCATAATGTTTTATTCACGAATTTGGGTGTGGAGAGGATGGAATAGCCTACCTGCATCCCTGACCTCAACCCTATCAACCATTTTGGGATCAGCTTTTGTGTGCTGTTTGTGCCAAACATACCTACACAACCACATCATATGAATTATGATTGAAGAACAGGATGCCACCCCACAGCATCGTGTGACCAAGCTGGTGACCAGCATGTGGAGGCGGTACCAGGCTGCTGGGGCTGGGGGCAGTTCTTCTATCCGTTGTCTTACTTGTTTAATAAATAAGCAATTAAATTCTTAATATGTCTTAACATGTCTACTTCAATCATTCAATCTAAGAAACGACACCAAACAAGAGTCAGAAGCAGAATAAGCTGTGGGGCACCATCAGAGAGGATTGGTCAGTCTTCTTGTGGGTGCGACAGGGATGTACTCTTACAATTATGGCACCTTTTAGGTGGAAATGAACAGACCTTTCAGCGATATGGGATTTGTTGCCAAGCATTGTTACAAATACAAAAATAATCAACCAGACACAAATGTCCTTAAGTTTTGTGCAAAGTTTTCTAATGCTTTTAAAACTGGGTCATCTGTGACTATTGCTTATGTGCTCAATCCATTCCACATTTTCTCTCATTATAAATGAATACAGAAGCCTTTTGTTGCAATTTTGTGTAATACTGGGCAGCATGTTGTTATTTGCTTTATACAGTATCTGTGCTTTAAAAAAGTGAACCAGATCAGCCATTTTTATTTTCTCGATTTTAGAAATGGCATTTATTTTACCCTGAAAAGACCTACACCTACTTTAAGGGACTTTTTTCTTGAATGTGTTGATGTTTATATTTATTTCCGTTTGAGCCAGTGTAATCTGATTAGAATGTATACCATTTCACTTGTATAAGGATCCTCTTTTCACACTGAGGCACAGAATTAGTCCACTGCGTTGACATATGGGACATGAAGCAGAGACAAGTCTTTGGTGGAACTTAAAGTAGAACTCCTTTGATATGTTATCGCCTTTCATGTGTAAATTAAAACGGGTGGAAATGTCTTAAATAGCCTGGGGGCTATTGTTTGAACATCGGAGTTGGAGTGAAAATTGTCACAGAGTTCTGCAGCAAGGAGGTGTTAAACTTCCTCCAGTTCTTATGCAATGAGCAGTTGCTCCTGATACTGAGAGCTGGATATTAACGCTGTGAGATGATTCAATATAATCTGCACCCAGGAAATTCATTCTCTGAAATGAAAGAGAAATCCAATTTCCCCCTGTATACTTCTCATTTGAATATAAATCAAAGCCCTGTTTGCTGCCTCCCTTCCTTCCTGGCATGCACACTTAAAATTAAAAACATGAAAATATGTCAGGGCTTCTTTTATCCCTGCAATCTGTTCGTTGAACTGCAGCACTGGCTGGGTCTTTTAAAAGTTCCTCCCCACTTGTTACTGGAATATGAAATCAAATCTGTGCAATCTGGTTTAATTAGATAATTAAAACACTACAAAAGCTTAACCTCAGTTTGGCTCCAATAAGTCACTGTGAAATTTCACACTTTTGTCTGCAACTGTAAGGATCTGATTGCTGAGAGGTTGATTAGATTAATATCTTATTACTCCTTTTTTTTGTGTGTTTGAGGTTGGTAGTTAATACATTTATAATCAACAAGCAGTTTGATACATTTTGTGTTTAAAACCAACGCAAAGAATAATACACAGAAAAGGAAAAATTAAAGCTTGAAATTAAGTTTATCTAAATATTTAAACTGCCACCACAAGACGACGTCTGTTCTCACAGACTTTGAGACTTTACAGATTCATTTTGACATCTGCCTGCCCTTTCAAGGATTTTTAAAAAGTACAGGTTTAATAATAGTAATATCTAGTTATTGAGAAAAAAAATCTCTGTCATTTAATAGTTGTCCTTACACATTTATTGGCGCCCCAGCATCAACACTTCGCAGCCTCCTTTAGTCAATAATACAGCACTTAGTCTTCTCCTATTACAGAGAGAGGGATCGTTGGTCATTCCTAGCTCCTCTCTGCTGCCTTCTTTTTTCAAGCTCACCACACAGGTTTTTTAGAGGATTTGGGTCTAAGGACTGAGGTGATTAGGGAGGAAGGTTCTGGTGAACTATTTCTGTGTTGATTGGACATGTGTTTTGCATCCATATGCTGCTGAAAGACCAACTAAAAAAATCCACCTATTTACACGTATGATGAATGAGATTGATTGATATGGCAACTGTTTATTGGTGTAGTGAACAAAACAAGCTAACCAAGTGAGGAAATAAGGAAAGTGGAGAGCTTGAATATGTAGGCTAAAGAACAGATAGCATAACAGAACTACAGCTTTTCCCCACCAATGTTTGTCCCTTGAAAAATAAGACCCTGAAAGCGCTTTACAGTAGAGCCACATTCACCCAATCGCACTCACTAACGCTCACACATTCATACACCGATATGTAGATCGGTAGGCAACTTGAGGTTAAGTGCCTTGCCCAGGGGCACATTGACATATGGGAGGAGGAAGCTGGAATCGAACCCACAACCTTCTGATTGCAAGACAACTACTCTTCCTACTGAGCCCGGATGAATTGTTTACAGCTGCAAACACGCACATGGCATTCATGCTTGCAGGTGAGACACTGCAGTGCTTTTGATTTTGACTATCTCCATAGAATCTTCTCTGAATCCAAGACTTATTAGCAGACAGAGAACTAACTCTGTGGTAAAAATCTGAGCATCTGAGTTAAAGCCTGAGGTATTAATGGGAGTAAAGATTATCACCACCCATCTGCTAGTACAGGATCTGGTTACCACCAGATCCACACTGAGCAGAGATTGGTGGAAAGAAATTTCTTTGGTTAATCTGTCTGCTGCATGTGCAGGGTGCTGCTCCCCTCCTATGAGATGTTTTATCGCCTACATCTGAAGGAAGAAACTACGTCTTCGATGACTTCTGGACGAAAGAAGCTCAGTTAAGTTTCCTTGTACATCTTTGATATATATGAAATGACAATAAATAATTTAGTTGTTACTCAAAATGGGATTTGAGTGTCTACATGAAACTGTGAAACAAGGCTTTTCTGGCACCATATTAGTTTCTCCAAGAGTGCATCAATGAGTTGAACATCTGGAGCATTGCAGATTTCACTTCGCTCAGTTAATCCTCAATAAGAATGTCCGTCTTTTTGTTTGTGACCTTGATCTGAAGCACACTTTGGTTAAGCAGCTGGACAATGCTCCAGCTCCATCAATCAAAACGAAGGCTTTGGAGTGGCCTAGTCAAAGTCTGTACCTAAATCAGATTGAGATGTTGTTGTGTTCATTTTTAAAAAGCCATCCAGTGTGGCTGAATTAAAACAATGGTGATAAGAAGTGGGCCACAACTGGTAAAAGCTTTTTAGCCACTTTTTGCAATTGCGTGATGGGAGTTGTCTTCACCAAGGGTGGCACAATTAGTTAGTAAGATTAGAGGGCAATAACTTTTTCACATAAGGACATGTTGGTGCAGATAGATTATTTCCCTTAGTCATCATTTGAAAACAGATTTCTGATTTTACTCTGTTTATCTTTGTCTGCTGTTAAAATATGTTTGATGATCTAATCTGAAGGATTTAACTGTAAAAATAAACAAAAGCAGATACATATATTGACGTTTGGCCCCACAGGTTATAACGTGACTGATGTGTTTAAGAGGGATAGGGAAGTGAAAAATGCATCAAGGCGTGTCGGGCAAAAATAGAAGCACTTTTCAATTCTGTTCATTTATCACACTACATATATCCTACACATGTACCCTATAATCCTACACCCCCTTTCAGGTCAAACAATCTGGCCTCGAGCTGTAAATACTGTAGTGAGCAGCTGAAGGAAGGTTAGATGATTGCCTGTATCGACTGTATTGACTTTCATCCTGTAAAATTACCCAGACCAGCTTTTTATTTGACAGCCAGCTACCTCCAGTGACAGATACCTGATGAAGCTTCCCTCCTAGTTTTTTTTTTTTTCTTCTGCTGCTCTGGAGAAGTGAATTCCTCCTCAAACCAAATATATCTGGGGACATCTAATAAAGCACTTTGTTGCTTCATTGCACAGCAGGACAGCAGGCCACAGAACTGTTGCAGGAGACCAGAAAGTGACATGTCTTTCCAGTGAAAGTTTATCGCTCCAGACATGATCAGCAAGATGACTGCAGGTGTCAGCTGCCTGGTAGAAGATGTAGAATGAACAAATTATCCTGCTGTCAGGTTTCCATAACACCAGGGTACAATGTCACAAGAATCTTTAAGGGTCAGAGCTCTGAAGGTGGTGGTGGTGTAGAGTGGAATGTTTCCCCCTTAGCTGTCAACTTATCACTTTAAAGTTCAGGTTAGTGTAAAAAAATCATGCTGATTTAGAAAATAACATTTCAAGATGGATATATTCTTAGATTTAAAACGTCTTCTGCAGAGTTTAATTAGCTACTGGATTAAAAAAAACAAGTCAATCTTTTCATGAACAAATCAAACTTTAACAACAACAATAAAACAAAGAATATAGAATATATTCAACAACTGTTGGAGAACTTGCTAGAGCTTCAATGTGTGATGGTGTGAGACTCAGATGGTGATTCAGTGCCACAGAGGCAGCTGCCATGAAATCCAACTGACAGCATCATGTCTCATCTGAGACACCCTGTAGCCAAACTAACAGCAGCTCATTAAAGGCTCCGTTTGGACCGTCTGCGGCGAATGGGAGAGAGGTGACATTGGTTCATAATGTGGTGGAGGGAGGTGTGTGGGCTGGGGGATAGTATGTGGTTTTAAACTGATTTTTCTTTTGCCTCCATAGTTATGGTCTCTTGTCAGCTTTACTTGAACTTTAGATGCACTGCCTCTCGAGTACCTGAGCGAGTCAAACTGGTACTAAAACAACAACAATGCAACCGGTGGGGCACAGAGCGTAACATAGTGGTCCCACATACTGAGGTTTGACACAACTGTCCCTAGTTCGAGTCCTGACCCCGGCGGCCTGTGCTGCATGTCGTCCCCCTCTCTTCACCCCTTTTCCTCTCTGCATGCTTTCAGCTAACAAAAAATTTAAGGCCAGTAGGGCTGCAATGCAATCTGTCTGTACAGGAGAGAAGCTCGTATGCTGAATGTGCTATGTCCTGTTAACCATCCAGTTTCTACTCATTTCACCCAACGTACTGCATAAACCCTTAGGGTTGGGTTACCTTTTGTCAAATTTTCTGTTCACAATTGTTTTCAAACAGCAGAAGCAGAGTTTAAGATTGTGAAAATGTGACATTGTTGCTTTTGTTCTGATTCAGGGTAGTTACCAGAAGGTGGAAGTAATTTGTTACAGATACAAGATGTCTGTGTCAGTGTTGAAAATTTGGGTTTTTCTTTCGGGGAAGAAACTTAGCCAGTTAGGCCAAGCGAAGACTTGCCAGAAGCGTGCACATCAAATGTTCATCTTAATTAAAGCTTTTTTTTAAATGTTGGTATCTTGAACATTACTTATTTATGCAATTTCATATGAGCATTGAGACCGTCCAAATATGTATCTGACCTGACTCTGAAGTAAAGTTAATGAAATGTTTCAGTTGTTTTGCTTGGTTTACAGTTGACTGCTTGCATCTTAGGTTGAAACTCTCCAGTCTTTCATGCCTCAGTTTTTGGCAAATAGAAACATTAGCAATTAGAAACTAATTAGATTTAAGTTTTCCTTAATTTTTTTTTAGCTCATTCTACCAAAGTTATAAGGCTGTAAGATAATTCGGAACACACTAAAAGGTGTCTGTTACTTTAGAGTACTTTATTTTTAACTAGACGAAGTCACATCTCTGTAGAAAACTGCTGCATCCATTTAGCTTCCGTGCTCTAAAATGTTAAATATGAATAACGATTTCTGTATAACGATGTTCATCCATTCATTGATCCAATGTTTATTCCTGTTTATCCTTGTAGTGTCGGGGATAGGGGGTGGGTCTGGTACCTATGTCCAACAGTCATAAGGTCACAGGTCGCTAGTTCATCACAGGGCAACATATAGACACACAGGACAAACAACCAGGCGCGCACACACACACACACACACACACACACACACACACACACACACACACACACACACACACACACACACACACACACCCTCTTGTTTTGCTATATGTAGTGAGGACCATGTGTTGAGTCCCATTGACTTCCATTGATTTTCAGTCATTTTCAACCCTTTCTATGCCCTAACCCTGACAATAACCCTAAATCTAACCATTACCAGTGCATGCCTAACCCTAACCTTAACCTAAACTCAATTCACACCTTAGTCCTAAACCTAACCGTTAGCAAAATAGGTCGTTAGGACCAGCACAATGTCCTCACTTTGGTACAAACGGTCCTCAATTTGATGGTGAAATCGGGAAAATGGTTCTCACTGTGATGCCAAGACAGGAACACACACAAACACACGCACACACACTCACTACTCAGGGCGATTTTTGTGCTTTTCACAAAAACTTCAAGCCGGTATTAAGGTAACGTGTTGTCATCTCCATGTGTGTGTTTTTTTTTTGTAAACTCAGTCTACGGGATAATGCCTTCTAAACATAAGGTTTACGAATAACCTGCTCAGGGGAAGCTCGTCCTGGGTTTATGATAGCAGTGTTTGTGAAAGAGACCAATTAACCTATCATGCATATTTATTTTTGGTATGTTCCCTCCTACATACCAAAAATATGCATAATAGGTTAACTGGTTAACGGAGAGAACCCATGCATACACAGGGAGAATATGCAAACTCCATACAGAAAGACCCCAGGAACCCAAATCCAGGACCTTTTTGCTGCAAGGCAACAATTGGTGACATGATGCAGCTCATGATGGTGTAAAGCCTCGGTTATGAAATGTACACCCACCCACTATGGCCATGAACCAACATTACTTTCTGGCTTTGAATAATTTATTTGCACTGTTCCCGTTCCACAAAGAAAGGATTAAACAATATACAACTGCAACAAATTTAAAAAACAGGACCCTGGTGCACAATTTTGACTTTATTGTGGATTTTCTCCAACCTACACAGGATCAGTATAATTATCTAAATCTTTTTAATGTGGTATTGGAGGTTCTGGAATGTCTTAGCTTGGGGAGTAAGGTGAGCCTTTCCAACCTGATAACACAGTATCCTTACCAACTGTCAAGCATGGTGGTGAGAGCTTCATGCTGTGGATTAGTTTTGTTGACAGTAGTAGTGATGCATTTAGAAGGAGGGCTTCCTCTAAATCTCTCAACATCACAGCAGTTAAACAGCTAGCTGGTTAAAACTTAAACACAGTTTGGGTCAGCTCTGTTGAAAGTTTGTTTACTGCACTTACACATAGGGTCAGTACCATGAAAGCAACCACTTTAAATGAACTTTGCCTACTCTGATGAGAAGAGAGATGACATGTCCAGCCTGAAATATTCCAGAAGCTTGGTGATGGGTTGAGGGAAAACTTTATCGAATATTACTTAGCGTGCATCTACAGCTAAGCCTACAATTATTCATACATCTGGCAGTTTAAGTTTAGGGAGTAATATTCTTGTTTTAGACTGTCATGTGTTGCAGTTTTGGAATGGATCTCATATTGTTGTTTTTTTTAGCATCTCCTAGTAATTTTTACTGCACTTCAGAGACATATTTAGATCTGTTTGCATCTCTTTTGGAATTTCCACATTACTTGATTTTGTTTTTGTGTGTTGCGCGCATTTTATCTGCTTTGTGAGTTACATTTTAGTTGTTTTTGTCATTGAATGCAATTGACAGGAATCAGCGTCATTTTAACCACAATGGAGCCCTGACTGCGTGCTAAAAAGACACCCGCTGCAGCGTGTGCTCATAGAGAAGGCAGATTTTCATGAAGACTTAACATTTCATCCATTATTCATGAAGAAGTGGAGGAAACCCAGTGAGACAGGAGCCACTTCCATCACTGCTCTGTTATGTTTGACTCGTTCAGATGAGTGAGTCAAATGAACCGCTGGGACTTCCTCGCTCTCTCGGTGCATAAAGCACACTGCTGCAGGATATTGTCTTTCTGCTGTTTTGCTTGCAGGGGTACAACACTTGGTTACAAATGTTTCTTCTTGTTTACTGCACACAGGCTACAACTAATGAAATGTCCATTTTCTATGAAGCTTTTCTGAAACAAAACCTAGGCAGTGAAGCAGGCCTTGATGTTTCTCTAACAGACTGACATACGATTTACAGAACTAGGATCTGTGTTCTCTATGTACAGAATCACTGCGTGTCTGAGCACTGCAGCCAGAGAGCAGCATGGTCTTCACTGTGGCTCCATTGCAAAGGAAACACGTGTACTGTTTCAGTCTGAACAATAACAAGTAGGAGGAATCCATTATTTGCTGTCATTCATATGCAAACTTATCCTCTACAGGAACATCCTCCTCTTCAGTCTGCACTCAGCGGTTTGCTGCTGCTTTGTTAGGTGTGTGTGTGTGTTTGTGTGTGTGTTTGTGTGTGAGCTTGAGTTTAAGGGGAAAAACATCTTACTATATCAATTATGTTCAGTGGCCTCTTCAGGCTGATTAGCACATAGGAGGCTGAGCCAAATGCTTTGTTCCTGAAGCATACGGGGACCATGACAGGTTGGTGTGTGTGTGTGTCTGCAGAAAGGCTGTGGAGGACCATCAAGGTTTGATCAGAACCGAGCATGTTGGCTTGGAGTGAAACGTCCTCTGTGTTTGGCAATTTTCCCAAAAATAGACAAATGACCAGCTCGTTTAGAATAATTGCTATCATATTCTCCCCAGGGCCATGTTTTGTTCTTAGCTCTGTTGCCTCTCAGCCATAAGGTCTTAAGTTCAAATCCCAACTCTACCTTTTTTTGTTTTTTGCGTGTGACGTTTGTGTTTTCTCCTCGGGACTGTGTGGGTTCTGTTTGGGTACTCCAGTGTTTTCCCACAGTCCAAAAACATCGTGTTACATAAATTGGTCACTCTACATTGCCCTAATGTGGGCGTTTGTGTGCAGGGTTGTGTCGCTGTGTTGACCTTGCCTCTTACCTCTCCTCTTGTGAACAAAAACTACAAAAACACAAACTCAAAAATCATTTGTCCCTGAGCCAGACTTTTACTGCTGGGTAAAAGTTTTAGAAAAGATGTTTTCATGGTCATATGGGCTATGATGTCATCAGATCAGCATTCAGGTCAGGGCTGTGAGTGAATGAGAATGGGAGAGCAGTATAACTGAGTGAGAACCGAAGAACCTATGCATGCTCATGTTTTAACAACCTGTTAATTGCAATTAGGTTGTGATTAGCTAAGAGGTAAAATTAGTCATTATGTCTTCAAGTTCTATCATTTAATGAGGTAACCGATCAAGTCGTAACTGATGGTTTCATGGATATAGGATGTGTTGGCATCCCTGTGTAAGTATGTTTATAATTTCATTGTAAAAGCAAAATATCACAGAATAAATTACATTATCAAACTTCAACCTTTAGTTTGAGTATGTTTTTTTTAGTCAGTGGAGAGAAAATTAGGAAATAAAGATTTTTGGGACCCCTCCTGTTAATGTTTTGTACAACCTTTTTTTACTCATTGGAGAGCACTTTATCTTCTATAACATTTCACAGTGTTGGAGCGTACAGAGAGAAGGATCTTTGAATATTCCTCTTTGGACAATCTCTTCAGATCCTGCAGAGTCCTGGGTCTTCTACTATACTCTTTTCCCTTCAGCTCAGCCCAAAGGTTTTCTACAGGATGTAGGTCGACATGGAGACTGAGTTGACCAGCGAAGAAAGATGACATTTGTGTCTGATCTCCGTGATGATGTGGATCATTATTCTGTTGAAAGAACCAATGGCAACGTCTTTTCAGTTTACTGGTACAAAGTTTGAAACAATTGTCAAAAAGATTAATTCAGTCTTTAAGGCTGAGCAGCAACAATAAGCTGGTAAAAAGGCTTTGTGTTGATAGTCTAAATGAGAGAAAAAATATTTTAAGAAATTCAGTTGATTTAAGTTAGAAACATGTTTTATGAAAGTACTTTTGCAGTAAAACACAGTGTGAACTATGATTTAGCCTATTGGGTCTTCTCAAACTGTATTGCTTGGCTTTTCACCATTTAATTTTATGAGAATATGTAAAATAACTCATTAGCCAAAGATAAGCTGCAGAAAGCCTTGTCAGAAATCAATACTGTTCTCTGTCTGAGTAAGGGTTTTAAAATTTGGTTTGCTATAGTGTCACATGTGTGGTGGCATTATGATATTTGACATCTCAAACTCTATAATCTAATGGTGAATATGCAGCATGAACAGTAAGTTCACTTTACAGTCACTGAACTGTTATGGGAAAAACTAGGTTTTCTCCTGTCACTGGCTGCAACTATTACACAGCTATTTGTAAATTTACAATATGTGGCCATCTCTATAAATTAATACATTTTGGCATTTTGCTGCTCTGAACCATGAAGGTGTGTGTCAACACAATGCCAAGAGGGAAATACATCAGCAATGGACAAAGAGAAGCATTTGTTGCCACTCATTTATCTGGGAAGGGTTAGAAGACCATTTCCAAAAATTTGAAGTCCACCATTCTATAGTGAGAAATAATATTATACAGTTTAAAACAGTTGTCAATGTTTGCAAGAGTGGACATCCTAACAGACTGACCCCATTGCCAGACAAGGCCAGAGACATTTTAAACCCATGGCCTACATCTCTGACTCCACTTAGCTCAGTTAGTTACAGTTACAGGTGGTGGCAGCACCTTTAGAAACAGATTGAACCAGTATTGCTTGTTTGTAAGGGTTTCTAGGTTGAACCACAAGCCTTCTCGATCAATGTCGTGTGAACTGATGAGACCAGCATAGTCAAATGTCAATTATGCTTTGTAGCAGCAGGACTTGGGCACCATGTCGATATTGAGTCAACAGTAAACTCCTCTTTATACCAAATTATTCTGGAGTCAAATATGAGTCCATCTGTCCAACAGTTAAAGCTTGGACAAATCTTGCTCCTCGACAGGAAAATTATTTTATACACAGCAGCAAATCTACCGCAGAATGGCTGAAACAGAAACAAATCAAGGTGTTGCAGTGGCCTAGAACTAAAGCAGATTTAAAATGCTATGGTGGCACATTTAGAGAGCTTTGCATACATGAATTTAAGCAATCTTTAATAATTTAAAGAAATGTTATGTATAAGACTGAGCCAAAACCCTTCCTCAAAGATACAGGAGAATGATAAAAAGAAAAGAAATCACTGCTTCAAGTTATTGCTATTGAATCATGGGGTGTACTTAGTTTCCTACAATGAAATAAACATGAATTTCAAAGTTAACAAACAAAACACCTTAATTCGGTTTGAACTCAGTCAATTCACACTTTTATGTACTTTCTAGTTTTTCCACCCTCACTAGTAACTTTATAGACATCACTAGCTTTATATCTGTTGTGTAAACTATTCATTTGTTGATTTATCTGATGCTGGAAAAGTTTGTATTTCAATCACTGTAAATCTTTCAAATCTGTACATTATTAGTCTGCACAGGGGTTTAACATTGATGAGAAATATTAATTTTGTAGCAGTGTGTTAAACCCATTACTTAATAATACGTCTAATTCTTCTCTCTTCTAACCCAAAGATAAAGATTGGCTGCTCTCTGAGTGTGTAGTCACATGGGGAGCCCCTACAACCCTTGGAATTATCAGTTCTGAAATATTCAGACCTTGCCTTAGTGGGTATAGAGCAGAAAGACTGCAGGATTCATACAGCTAATTGGCTGACAGAATTTCCTTTTAATGCATTCACCTTTCACACACACAAGGCTGAAATTAATGGATACCCTTCAAGCCTCTCAAGTTTGTAATTATACTCCTGTCTTCCAGAATCCACAAAAATCCCAGTTTTCCAGCTGGGAAGCATTCTTTGGAAGTATCTATCACTACAGATAAAGGAACCCCAGAGATAACTGCAGTTTGAAATTATGATTGGTCTCTGCTAGAGAGACAACATAGACCTCTGTGGTAAGACTGAAAAGGTAAAGACATTTATGCATATGTTCTGTTTTTCATATATTATTGAAATCCTGTTCTATAGGTGCAAAAGCTTTACTGGCTTTTAAAACTTTGCATGTTGCAGGGCTCCATCACAGCAGACAAAAAACACACAATTTCACTCAATAAAAAGGGTATACCCTATATTATAAAAACTGGAATGTGACCCTGGATTATTTGTTTAGAAACTTTTATGTATTTTATGTGTGACAGAAATGATCAGAAATCGCAAGTAAATTGTTGATACTATATGCAGTCCCTTTGAAACATAACTATGGTGATGCATTTATAAAATGTATTGTACAAAGTTGTGTAAGACTATTAATCTAATTATTAATCTAATAGTTAGATATGATTCAGAAATCATAAAATGTATCATTATTGTCTTACACTCCCTTATTTAGTACGTTCTTTTGCTTTCAGAACCACTTTATTTGTGAAATAAAAGAAACAAGGTGTCAGATACATTCCTCAGAAATGTTGGTTCCTGTTTGTGTGATGGCATCATGTAGATGCTGCCGATCTGTCACTGCACATCCATAATATTTATCTCTTGTTTCACCAAATGCCAAAGGTTCTCTGTTGGATTGAGATCTGGTGTCTGAGGATGCCCTTGGAGAACAGTGAACTCATTGGCATGTTCAAGGAACTAGTTTGAAATGATTCAAGCTTTTTGTGTTATTCTGCTGGAAGTAGCCACCAGAAGATGGGTACACTGTGTTCATCAAGGGACATGGTCAGCAACAATAGTCAGGTAGGCTGTGGTACTTAAACAATGCTTAATTGTTACTAAGAGGCCCAAAGTGTGCCAAGAAAATATTCCCCACACCTTTACACCACCACCACCAGCCTGAACCCTTTATAAGATGTTCTCATGTTGTTTATATGACAAATTCTGTTGCTGTTAGCATTTTGGCATCTTCCCAAACCAGTTTCTATTTTGTTGACCCTCTTGCACCAACATGCAGCCCAGCATTTGTACAGTGACATCCTTTTAATCCTTTGCAACCTCTCTGTAAACTATGGCTTTATCTAAAGTGTGACACTATGGAAAAGCCAGGGAAATGCAAAAAGGACCAAGCTGAACTGTTTATCAGGTCTATCAGATTCAATACCAGTGATGGTAGGTGTGAAGTGAAGAAGACGGAATGGTGAAAATGAATCAGAGGCTCATGCAGTAAAGGTTAAAGGTATACACACTCATGCAACTAGATTATTGCATCCTTTCATTTTTATCCCATTTCATTTTTTTACATTTAAAAATCCTTTTTTCCATGTTATACTTTGTAATTTTTGTATGGTCTTATTTTTGTATAATCACAAAGACAGACATTTAAATAGAGGTGTGTAAAATATAAAATATGCGACACCACTATCTGCTAAATGCAACTTTTGCCTTAAAGTACTCGTTTTCAGTTTGATGAGTGAGTTATCTTGAGAAACCAAAGCTTAAAATATCTTGAGTGGTTTATCACCATTTTAATTAAGACTAACTGATGCCACTATATGCCACTACAACAACAAGCCATGTTGTAATTATTATTATGTGTCAGGATAGCTTATCGGAGTGGACCCCAGAATGCAGACAGACTGGCAGAGTAACGGTAAGTAAAAGTTTTTATTTTAAGTGAAACAAACTCACTCTCAGGTGGAAGCAAGCAGACCAGCTAAACATGAACAGGTGACAGAGAGAAGTGGTAATGTTTCCGTGATGAGTAAACGGAATGATGGAGTATATATGGAGCATTGTGCAGGTGAAACCAGAAGACTGATTGCATGACGCTGGTGGGCCGAATTAAGCTGATTGCAGGTTGACAGATGCAGGGAGAACAAAACGTGACTTGGCAAAACAGAAATCCAATAATAAAATCGGGAAGACATAATGTACAGAACATGAACTAGAAAACAATAATAAGAAACTAAAGCACAGCCAAGAAAATAATAAAGCAGAAACAAGATCCAAAACGTAAACTGGAAATAAGAATAACTACAACCCACACAGTTATCTGTTTGAGAACCAAGGTTTTCTGGAGTAATCTGGAAGTAAGGTTAAGTTAGTTTTAGAACTAACTAAGAACAATAACTGGTATACCTCCAAACAACTATTCACAATGCAAGATCAGATAAAACATTATTTTATAAAAATAATATTTTAAAGAATGATTTGCTGAATAAAAACAACCTTCTGGACAATTAACTCAGTGGTGTTTAATTAGCCATCCTTATTTAGTGAAATAATATTTAAGGAAATATTATCTGGAATGGAAACCAAGAACCTTTCTGGATAAACGATTCTTGATTTTTGAATAGCCATCACATTTAGTAAAATAATATTTAGGGAAATATTTCCTAGATTGGAAACTAATAGTCTTTCAGAACAGTTGATTTTTAACTAGTGAAATGACTCAGAGAGTAGAGAATAAGTGCCAGAAGAGAAATGTCATTGGTTCAGCAGTGTTTCAGACAAATGACAAAATGATCTCATTCTATTATACTTCTGGTTGGTTGTTTGACCACGCTTCTCGTCAGGAAAGATGGAGCTAATGTGAAATGGTTTCCTGGCACGTGCCCAATTTCAGCAATGTTGAAGTTGGGGCTATTCAAGAATCATGTTATCTATTTCAAACCAGAGTTGACATGTGCTTGGGCTTGTTGTCCTGTTGGAAGATTTGGAGGTTGTCATCCCCCATCATTATTCCATCCATTTTGTGCAGTCTACCAGTACCACTGGCTGTGAAACCAACTCCAAGCATGATGATAGAGCCACCATGTTTGAAAGCTGGTACAGTATTCTTTGGTCTGAAAGCCTCATCATGACATTCCTAAACATTACTCTTATTATTGTGGCTAATGTGCTCAATCTTTGTCAGTTCTGACCATAAAACGTTTCTTCAGGGGACATTGGGTTGTCCATGTGGGCAGTTGCAGAGTTTAGTTCAACTTGAAAGTGTTTATTTCTTGGTTGTGTTGGGGTCGTCCATTTTGGGGGATAGACCGGCTGGGCTGCGCAGTTCAACATGCGCAGCTCAACAAACGTCGCATCTCTGACGTCACCTGGGATTATAAAACCCGCGGGAAATAAACTTTTCCAGCGTGTCTCACAGGACGACGCAACGGAGGCACATATCTGGAGAGACAAAAGCTCGCAGGTGAACTTTTCCTCCACACGGCCATTCCCGGAAGAGCTTGAAAGAGCTGGAAATCTGTCTGATACAAGAAGGTCAGAAGAATCATATACCGATCGAAGACCACGCTGACAGTCCGTTGCAGGTGAAAAACCCACAGCGGCTTTATTTCCAAGTAGACCCTTTGTTGATTCAGTTGACTGCACGGTTCTTTGTATTTCCCCCGTTTTGGACGGATGAGAAGTTTACCGTTTGTTTTTTTTTATTTGATCACGGACGCGTGATCCCCCCTGCCCCCCGTTCTTCTTCATACCTATGACCCATCCTCAACCGGTGGAGAGAAGAAATCAACGTCAAAGTAATTTCATTCTTTTTTTTTTTCATTAAATTGGACAGGTGTATTTAGAGGTCTGGGCAGGATGAGGCATAGTTGAGGTGATTTAGAATCACCAGTAGTTAATCTAAGGTATCAAATTGTTGCATGCAATACTGGTTGAACTGTTTTATGCTGAGCTGTTTTGCTGTGCAAGTATGCTGAATCGTGCAGCACGGATGCGATCAGCAAGGTGCATGTTTTGTCTGGCTGATCCCATATGAGCCAGGTGTTAGAAGTTGGACTTTTAAAGTTTTTCATGTAAAGCAGCTGCAGTCTGGGCCTCGCCTGACCACTCCTTTGAGTTTTCCACTGAGTTCCTGCCTCAGAATTTTATGACCCTTTGTTTGAGATTTGGGGCAATCAGCTGCTAGTGGTATACAAGCTGATAGCGGATATCGAGACATCAACACACCAGGAGGGCTTCTCTATCCAAGTCAACCCAAATTGCACATTTTGTTCATAAAATTGCTGGTTTGATCTTCATAGACACTCAATGCGCATATATTTTCATTTATTATTATTGTTAGGTAGTCATTTTTATCCCCTTTGTGTAGAATAGTGCTTGTTAGTTAGGTGAAGGTTTTTGGACTAGAGTAGTAATTATTTCAGGGCTATATGGTTTCAATAAATTTTCACATATATACATGAGAGAAGCATTTGTGTTTATTTCGTACAAGAGTGATTTATCTGTCAAGATAAGGTCAAAGTTCACCCACCCAGTTGTTTTCAACAGTTTGTCAGCTGTTTGTTTTATGTACTGTAAATGTCAAGGACTCATACATCTCTACAGCAAGACCACCTCTGGACCAATCATATCACAATCTTGTTTTCTCTGCTTGAAATAGAAGCCCCTTGTTCAGAGGCAACCTGTAATAAAAAAAACTAAAAAGATGGTCACAGGAAGCAGAAGAAGGCCTGTAGGATTGTTTTTTAAGGCTACAGACTGGGACGCATTGTGCCAGCCACATGGAGAGGACATCAATGCCATGACTTAGTGTGTCACTGACTATACAAACGTCTGTGTGGATAACACCATCCCCACCAGAACGGTGAGATGCTTCCCCAATAACAAACCCTGAATCACCAGTGACCTGAAGGACCCGGTTACCCAGACAAAAAGAGCCTTCAGAGAGGGAGACAGGGAATTGTTGAGGAGTTTACAGAGGCAACTTAAAGTCAAGATTAGAGAGGGCAAGGAGGTGTACAAGAAGGAGCTGGAGAGTAATCTCCAGCAAAAAACAATATCAGAGATGTGTGGTCAGTGATGAAGAAGATCATAGGCTTCAAGTAGAAGGAAGATAAGATAGATGAAAGTCTCAGGGGATTGTACTCTCACTCAGCACAACTCAGACTTCTGGTACAAGACAGAGTCTTCTTCTTTGCAAAAATACTCTGCAGTCGTAGGGTGTCTCAAAGATTCCCTTAATGGGAGAAGGGGAGGTAGTGGAGGAGTATAAACACCTCAGTGTTCACCTGAACAACAGACTGGAGTGGAGACACAGCAGTGAAGCTGTCTACACAAAGGGACAGAGCAGATTGTACTTCTAGAGGAAGCTTAGGTCCTTCATCGTTGACAGAAAGATGCTGCATATCTTCTTTAAGTCTGTTGTGGAGAGTGTGATCTCTTCTGCCATCATCTGTTTGTTTAGCAGCATCAGAGCCAGGGACTTAGAAAAGCTCAACAAGCTGATAAAGAAGGCTGGCTCTGTTCTGGGGACTCCTCTGGAATGACTGGAGATCATTGTTCAAAGAAGGATTCTTCCTAAAATGAAGAGCATGACAGACAACCCAGAGCATCCTCTTCATGAGACAGTTGTACAACAACAGTCTCATTGTCAGGAGCACACAGGTCTCCGAGTGTCCAGCAGTCAAACGACTACAGGAGGCGCTGAGCACACTCTTCATGTGAGAGAAAATCTGCTCACACATATGTAGAGCCAAATACTGTCAATAAAGCCTGCAATGTTCTTGGGACAGTTAAACTTGTCTGGTAGTGATGTCCAACAGGTGAAAATGCAATAATTCTGTTTCTGGCCCTTCAGAAATTGATTCTCTTGTTCATAGTGTTACTTCATCATTGCGTGGTGCATTAGACAATGCAGCCCCCTTGAAAAAGAAGGTAATTATTCATAGGAGGCTAGCTCCCTGGTTTAATTCAGAGCTGCGTACTTTAAAGCACAATGTTAGAAAATTGGAGAGAAAATGGCGCTCTACACACCTAGAGGATTCCTACTTAATCTGGAAAAATAGCCTACTGTTGTATAAAAAGACACTTCGCCAAGCCAGAACAGCTTATTTCTCATCATTAATAGAAGAGAACAAGAATAATCCTAGGTTTCTCTTTAGTACAGTTGCTAAACTTACACAGAATCATAGCTCTGTTGAGCCATCCATTCCCTTAGCTCTTAGCAGTCATGAGTTTATGGGATTCTTCTTAAATAAAATTGATTCTATTAAAAATAAAATCTTTGACAAACTCCCGAATGTGATTACTTCAACCTCAGCAAGTGAGACAACATTGAAAGTAACTGTAGAACCTGATCTGTGCTTGGACTGTTTCGATCCTGTGGAGCTTCCTGAGTTATCAGAAATATTAGCTTCATCTAAACCTTCAACTTGTATGTTAGACCCAATCCCAACCAAATTATTTAAGGAAGTGTTCCCTCTGATTACCAGCCCCATTTTAGATAGGATTAATTTATCCTTAGTAAATGGATATGTACCACAAGCTTTTAAGGTAGCTGTAATTAAACCTTTGCTTAAAAAACCTTTGCTTGATCGAGATGACTTGAAAAATTACAGACCGATATCCAATCTTCTATTCTTATCTAAAATTCTTGAGAAAATAGTTGCTAATCAAATCAGAATCAGAATCAGCTTTATTGCCAAATTTGTACATACAAACAAGGAATTTGACTCCGGTACACTTTGCTCTTTGGTTTTTGTTTTTGCACTACAGAATATAGTAGTAATCAAATGTGTGAGCATTTACACAGCAATGACCTGTTTGAAGAGTTTCAGTCAGGTTTCAGAGCTCATCATAGCACTGAAACAGCTCTGCTGAAAGTCACTAATGATATTCTTATTGCCTCAGATAATGGACTTGTGTCTGTACTGGTTCTGTTAGATCTCAGTGCTGCATTTGATACAGTCGATCATAATATTCTCTTAGAAAGGCTGGAATATGCTGTAGTGATCGGCGGAACAGCGCTGGGCTGGTTTAAATCTTATCTGTCTGACAGATTCCAGTTTGTTAATGTAAATGATAAATCATCTTTAAACTCCAGGGTTAATTGTGGAGTACCACAGGGTTCAGTGCTTGGGCCAATTCTCTTTACTATATATATGCTTCCAATTGGTCAAAATGTCAGGCAGCATAGAATAAATTTTCACTGTTACGCTGATGATACTCAGCTTTACTTATCCATAAATCCTGATGAGCCCAACCAGTTAGATAGACTACAAGCATGTCTTGAAGACATAAAACTTGGATGACCTTAAATTTTCTGCCTTCTAAATTCAGACAAGACAGAAGTTTTTCGTCTTTGGACCGGAGTCCTTTAAAAAGAAACTACTTAGTCAATCACTTAACCTGGATGGCATTAAATTGACCTCCGATAATAAAGTAAAAAACCTTGGTGTTATTTTTGACCAGGACCTGTCATTTAAAAACCCATATTAAACAGGTTTCCTAGGATTTCCTTTTTCATCTCCGGAACATTGCCAAAATTAGAAATATCCTGTCCAGAAGTGACGCTGAAAAATAGTCCATGCATTTATTACTTCACGGCTGGACTATTCTAATTCTTTACTATCAGGATGTCCACAAAATGCAGTTAAAAGCCTCAGCTGATTCAAAATGCTGCAGCAAGAGTTCTGATGAAAATTAAAAAGAGAGATCATATTTTCCCTACTTTAGTTCCCTTTCATTGGCTCCCTGTTAAATCCAGAATAGAATTTAAAAAATTCTCCTTCTCACATATAAAGCTCTTAATGATCTAGCTCCCTCATACATCAGAGATCTGATTGTTCCCAACGTTTTCCAAAAGGCACTTCGTTCTCAGACTGCAGGTTTTCTGTGGTTCCTAGAGTCTCTAGAAGTAGAATGGGGGGGAGATCCTTTAGTTTTAGGCTCCTCTCCTGTGGAACCCCCTCCCAGTTTTTAGTCCGTGAGGCAGAACCCTGTCTACTTTCAAGGCTAGGCTTAAAACTTTTCCTTTTTTGATAAAACTATAGTTAGAGTGGCTTAGGTTATCCTGAGCATTCCCTGTAGTTATGCTGCTATAGGCTTAGGCTGCTGGAGGGAAAAATGACCCCTCTGCCCCCCTTCGCTACATTCTCACACTGCTCTACAATTTTTAGTACTTTTTGGGTTTTTTCGCTTTTAACTTTGTTCTCTCTTTTTCTTCCTAAAACTACACCTGGCCTGACTCTGTGTCTACCTGGAACCCCTTTTGGAGAGGGGAATCCTCCAAGCTTCTGCTGGCAACAACTTAATGCTCACTTCTACAGATGATCCACATGGCCCTGTCTTTTAGTGTTTAACCTTTTTTCCTAGACATGGGGATTGACTGAGCTTTTTCTGTGACTAACTCTATGTGCTCTCTTTCAGACTCTAACCTTGAAAAACTGGCTCAGAAGTTTATCTGTTCTTTTTTTCTAGGTGAAACGACTAAAGGAGCTACATCCATTAAGATTTTTTTTCCTTCCCTAGAAAGGACTCCTGTTAAAAGGGAGTTTTCCCTCTCCCCGTCGCTACATGCATGCTCAGTATGAGGGATTGCTGAAAGTCAAAGCCAGTGACTGTCCACTGTCTCTACTTGGTCATCCCGGGGGGGATGAATGCTGCAAGTCACTGACTGGATGCAAACTACTGGGGTTTCCTTAGACAGAAAAACTTTTTATCCAATTTTTAACAAAAAACTGAATCTGGGCTGCAGTTCAATGGGTTTGGACTAATTTGGAATGTATGTACCTGACTTTCGTGAAGTGCCCTTGAGACAACATTTTTTGGGGGGAATTGGTGCTATATAAATAAACTGAATTGAATTTAACTGAAAGTAGCAACGGGATTCCCCTACTGTCATAGTTCTGCAGTCCCCCACAGAGTTGACCTCTTTGTTCAGTCACCCTGCATTTTCCCTTTTTCTGTTTTTCCCGTAAAAAGGGGCAACAAAATCCAACGGTAAAAAAAGCTTTCTGGTTTTTTCGAAAAAGAAAACGTGCCCTTAACCTGATAGTCCTAAAAATGTGTTATGAATTCTGTCTCAAGTCTTCGGATGTATCCGTGTATTTCCGGGGTGCTGAAGCTGCGCTGAGCGGACAGCTCCCTAAGCATTTAAATGAAAGCTTCCCACCTGTCGTACATGTCTAAAACTGTTTGTCCTGCTCCCTGAAGTTTGAGATTAAGTTTGTTGAGATGTCCAGGCCCATCTGTGAGAAACAAAAGTTTCACAACCCACTTCTCATCTTTGAGTTTGGGATTGTTTTCCCCCTTTTCAGCCAGGAATGATTTTACTGCATCAAAACAAAACCTTCCAGAACCTTTCCACTGCTGATCCATCCAACAGCACAGTAAAGTGGTATTTCCCTTCAGTTGTCTTTCTCCTCAAGCAGAGAGTGGAATTGGCAGTGTGTCAAAGCAGATTGCTTAACTATATAGTTAATGATGATTGCCACTGCGGTCATCACATCATTAAGATCTGAATTTGCCATCTTGGCACAGAGGTTTTCTTGGTGTATTTATACAGTGCAGTTTCATGATGGGATTACCAACTTGTTCCTTAATTAGGCTAACAGCGCCTCTGTGTTTCCCCGCCATAGCTGGTGCACCATCAGTCGTCAGAGCAAAAATCTCAACTCCCTGCTCCTCAAAACGCTCCTTAAATACTATACTTAAATACAATTTCCTCACCTCTCGTTTTTTCAGGCATCGGGGTAAACTCAACATTTCCTCTTGTACCGCCACATCGCACATCACACTTGTTATAATTGTAGCTTTGCGTGGGAGTCCAAATAAAACCTCTGAGCTATAGAGAAAAGCATCCTTAATAATTTCTCCGTCTGTGAACTGCTTTCCATGTATAGCAATACAAGGTGGAATACGGTAACTTGCTTCAATTCCATGATGTTTAACTGCAGTAAAAGCTTTGAGAGTTCTTGCTTTCTTCTCATATCTTGAGACGGCACGCTTGATTGATTCCGTCTTCTCTGCCTCATCCTTGAACGTTTTTTGATGTTTTGTCGCAAAATGCAACACTGGAGGTCCGACAAAGGACACTCTCGAGGCATTGGGCACACACTGCACAATCTTTCTGCTGCACAAAGCCCCAGTTTTCAGATTGTCAGATTGTCATAATAGACCAGGTACTGTGCTTTTTTGCCCACTTTGATGCCATATTTTACAAGACTACCTAGCTAGCATTGGGAACGTCTTTCTCACCGGCAGCCTGTGTAACCTAAAATGGTGAGTGATTTCTAGCCAATCACAAGTCGAACACGGTAGGGGGTGTTAGCTAAGACAACGTTAATAAGAAGGGGCGCAACTGATGTGGCTATGTTAGCTAATTTGGAAGGTGCCTGGGTGGTCCTATATTGTGTTTTTTATTCTAATAAATAACATTTTTACTAAAACCAGAAAAGAGTGGCTTGTCCTCTTCAGGTTGGATGGGAGTTCCTGCCTCAAGTGGAGGAGTTTAAGTATCTCGGGGTCTTGTTCACGAGTGAGGGAAGGATGGAGCGGGAGATCGATCGGTGCGGCTGCCGCAGTAATGGGGACGCTGTGCCAGTCCGTTGTGGTGAAGAGAGAGCTGAGCCGAAAAGCAAAGCTCTTGATTTACAGGTCGGTCTACGTTCCTACCCTCACCTATGACCATGAACTTTGGGTCATGACCGAAAGAACGAAAACCCGGATACAAGCGGCCTAAATGAGCTTCCTCCGTAGGGTGGCCGGGCACTCCCTTAGAGATAGGGTGAGGAGCTTGGCCATTCGGGAGGGGCTCGGAGTAGAGCCGCTGCTCCTCCACATCGAGAGGATCCAGTTGAGGTGGCTCGGGCATCTATACCTGATGCCTCCTGGACGCCTTCCTCGGGAGGTGTTCCAGGCACGTCCCACCGGGAGGAGGCCCAGGGGGCGGCCCAGGACACGCTGGAGGGACTATGTCTCTCGGCTGGCCTGGGAACGCCTTGGGCTCCCCCCGGAGGAGCAGGAGGAGGTGTCTGGGGAGAGGGACGTCTGGGTGTCTCTGCTTAGTCTGCTGCCCCCGCGACCCGGTCCCGGATAAAGCGGAAGACGATGACGACGCCGACATTTTTCGGTTTGTGCTGCACCTGAAATGATTTTACCTAATTATTATAATGATAAAAGAAAAACAATTGTGTTAATCCGTGTTTAGTAGTTAAATGACAAATGAATCATACAGTTGTAAAGGAACAACTCTGGTCAGATAAAGGTTGGTAGCAGCTTAAATGTAAAATAATTATTAATTAATCAAACGTAAAACCCTAAATCTGGTTATATTTCTTGTTTACAAGCCGTCTTTGGAGCAGACTTTCACGTTTTATTTTTGGTCATGTTAACCCTCATTTTTCCTGATGATTGAACAATGTCTTTGGTTGGTTACACAGATATTGACAGCGAACTCAATTCTTACTTTTATGTCATGAACCCTGCTAATTATGCTGTAGGAATTTTATATTTATACATCCAAGTTATCTAATCGTTAGTCAAATTTAATTACTTTTGTATTTAAATTACTGTATTTTTCTCAATAACGGACAGCAAGAAAATAAAAACCTCTAGCACCTTATGTTTATGGTATAATCAAGTTGTAGCTTTTTTTTTATCGCTTTGAAGGACTGGTCTATGTGCGCCTGGTACCTCGACAGCCACGTGCATTAAAGTCACCATCTGTTTGCGTCAACATGATATCCTTTGACTGGAGCATGGTAGTCATAGACTTTTTCATTGACATTTCATCTGAAGACAGCACTGCAACACATTACATTAGTCATTCCTAGTACAATACAGTTACCCCATTCCCTCCTACATATTACCTAGTAGCCATGCAAGTATTCTGATAAAGCATTACAACCCTAATTCACTTCAACAATTTATATGGTTAGACAATCTACCAAGACATTAAAGCATTGAAAGGAGATCACCAACCAGTGTCAAGCCACAGAGTTGTCACCACACAGAAAACCGAGACCAAAACGCCTCCCATGGTTCCTGCCACAAGCTAGAGGTGCAACCACCATCTGAGGCTTATAAAGCCCAATTTGCTGAGGGCACAACTGTAGCTCATTAACTTTAATTAATGCTCTCTTCAGAAAGGTCACCCAGGGCTAAATGAGACTCATCCCTTTCTGTGACCAACCTGTGTGACTTTTTAAAATTTTCATATTGAAATTCCTTTTTTATTGTTTAGCTTTGTGATATAAAGAAATTTGCTAAAAATCTAGGAACATTCATAGGAAGGAATTTGATCAAATAATTTCTGTGTTTTTGTCTCAGAACTCTACCTTGGCCAGCTCTCCCTTGTGAAAGAGATTTCTGATCAGGGTGGGAGTTCATGGTGGATTAAAGTATACATAGTTTTGGAAAACACTCCTTAAAACTGTTTTCAAACTTTTATGAAATTAAAAATTTTTAAGTTTCACATTAAGGGTGCAAACATACTCTTCTGGAAATCCAATTTGCATCTCTGTTTAAAAAGCAGGCATTTTTATTTGTGTCTTAAGATTTATCAAAACAGAAACTACAAGGGAAACTAGTCAGACAATTAAGTTTTTTTTTTAGGTATGACATTTTCCTTTACAGTTTCATTTTGCAGGCTTGCACAGCACACCTTGAAGTCAGCAGATTGCATTAGCCATTCCAAATATTATTATTGAGGTAACAGAGATAGAAGGGCGTAAATTGCTTTCTAGGGAATAACAAATATAAAACAGAGTTTGCAGCAATCCCTTATTTTGAACAAGCATACGGTGACAGTGTACAGACAGTTGCATTGAGTCGTTAATTTTGCAGCAATCTCTCATACTGTGTACGCCTGTGCTGACAGGGGAAATGAAAAGTGTAAGTGGTCATCTGCCAAGACTAACTGGGGTTTGAGAAGACAGAGCAGACATAAAAAAGCACTGGTTCAGGAGTACCTTGGATAAAGAGTAGAGTTACGATGTTAAACACAGAAAACAGAGCCAAATGTATTGTCTATAGACAGAGAAAATAACTTCCCCAGAACGGCATTAGGAGCTCAGGACCATCTGCAACTAGTATAAACAGAAAAAAACTGAGAGAAAAATGGCAGCAATAACGACAGATGCATAACTTGAGAATAGTGGAAGAAAGCAGCAGAACGGGGAAAAGTGGTCAGTATGTCCTTCACCTGCCTAAGTCTATAGAAGCATAAATATGAAGATAATAATGACAAGCTAACCCTCTGTTATAGAAAATTTTAGTGCCTTGCTTGATTTGCTCCTTGATACTCTACAGGAACTGACAAAAGTATGAGAACCCCTTAGTGTTGTTCCATTCTTCTCTTATTTAGTCTTAGAATAATGGTTTCTCAGCCTTCTGCTTGCACCTGTGTGAGATAATAAGTATGCCACACTGTTAAGATTATGTCTAGGACAACAGGTCTCATGAGAGTCACCTCGAAAACTGTTGTAGCTTATAGGAGAACCTTTGCTTTGTCTGGTCAGAATAATTTGGCAGCACTTCTGAGCACATCTCCAATGCTGTAAAATCCTTCTCTCTTGCAAGATTAAAATAAAGCTGATTCTGAGTGACAATCATCAGTCTCTGGATACGAATTGTTCTACAACACCTCTGTAAGGAATTTTTACCTTAGTCCTAATACTAGACAGAGCTTCTGTCTCACGGACAAAACTGGGAGGTGAGCTACAATAGAGGAGCCTGATAGTAAGAGTTCTGCTTCCCCTTCTATTTTTAGAAACTTCTTCCGCTTCAAAATGATGTGTCTCTCACATAAAATTCCCAAAAAATACATTGAGGTTTGTGGCTGTAATATGCTAAAATGGGGAGACGTTCCAGGGTCATGAAAACTTTAGCTAACCTCTGAAACTGAATTTTCCTATTCACCTTTGGCTAATGTACAGAGAGACACATGGAACGTGTTTTAAACATAGTTTAAATGTTTCCCACCCAAATAATTATGTCGTTAAAGTGTTAAGAGTAACGGCTTTGATGAATTGCCTCTTTAAGGCTGACAGTCCAGAGAGAGAAACTGGTTGAGAGGCTGGTGGTGGAGGGGGGAGAGAGGTGGTGGTGATGATGGAGGAACACAGAGCCAATCAGAGGCGGTGGATGTGGACACACTGTGTTTGTAACACCTTGTGCTGGAGAGTGAGGGGGTGTTGGGAAGGTGTGTGGGGGGGTGGTTAACTGCCTGATGGGGGTGGGGGATCAAAGGAAAAGGAGGAGACAGCGGAGGAGAGGCGAGGATGGGAGACAGCATCACTGCAGCGAAAGCAAGCTCCCTGCCTGTATTTGCAACGACTGTTTACTCTTGTTTTGCTGAGAGCCGGCTATCTCTCTCCCAGCCTCCTGTGTGAGTCATGGGAGTGATTTAGTGTAGGTGAGTGGAGCGGAGCAGCAACGGAAAGCCACAGTCCTGCTCGTGTGTCTTCGTCGTGGGCAGGTAAGCTTGCTCTGCATCACTCTGATTACACATCTTCCACCTACTTTGTTTGCCTCCCGAGAAGAGAAGCAAACAACTTCTGCAGAGTTTGCATCTCCTTCTCCTCTCCCCCTTGCGCTCCCCTCTGGTCCTCCAGATCGCTCTTCGGAGTCAGAGAGTAGTTTGCGATCAGTCAGGCTGAACTGTACAGTGTGCAAAGTGAGGAAGGCGCGCTGCAGATTTTTTCTGGCAGTCTGAGAAGCGTTTAGTGCCTCTGGATTGACAGGCGGAGGCAAAGGGGCTGAGGTTTGGATGAAAACGAGAGGGAGATGAGTCAAATCTCTGCTTGAGGGACACGGATGATAACGGCATCAGCGATGATGATGTAAATCTCTGTGAGAGCAGTAAAAGAAAATGTAATCACCCTGTTTAGATGAGCTCTTGAACGTTAATCATATTCTACACTGATAATGTTTTTTGATTCTATAACACATCAAAGATAAAGTATGCATCGATGAAAGAATGACTACTGCGTCCAAAGTTGGATTTTCTCTGGGTTTCCCTTCTTGCCCATGCGGATTGAGTTAGTGGGGTCTTTCTGTGCATGATGAAAGGATGTGATGGGACATTTTTGGCTTAGCCCTCCCTGAGTGACAGCTGAGCTCTATCACAGCTTTCATCATGACACAAATCCCTGTCCCCTCAGCCATGGGGGGGGGATTCATCTCATGGCTGGATTAAAGTGATTTACACTTGCTCCCCGTATGCCCATCTGTGTTTGTGTGCGGTTTGACCAATAATGGCACCTAATGGCATCATATGTCATCTCCAAGAGGACACTGTCCAACAGGACACCGTCCCCAGCCACATGCAGCTAGCTGTAATATGGCAGCTGTTATTAATGTTGGCTCTCCACATGACCCTCGTCAAAACCATTGCCGGCAGAGGTGCTGGACAAGAATTAATGGAGCCCTTAAATTTAGAAATTACTTTTATTGCCAGCTAAATTTATTGTCACGTAGGAGTCTGCTCACTCCCTCAGAGGATTTTTATCTGTGTTGGCTCACCTACAAAGTAGTCGCCGACATAAGCTTTAAGTGAATCCACAAACTATTGGGGTCATCACCCTCAGATTGCTCTTCAAAACCTTTCTCCGTCCCTGCCGCCCAGCTTAAAACATCATTGATTGTCTCCTTCAGTGTACCTGCATCCCTTTGTTGTGATTGGAACAGATTTAATTTGTGGAATCAATAGAAAAAAATGTTTTTTTTACCTGGATTGACCTTGTTGAAAAACAGAAACTCTCTTTTTGATCTTAAATTCAATTTAGAGTTGTGTTGCAGCTCTGCGTGAGTGTCCCTAGACTTTTAAAAGCCTGAATTGCCTTGCTTTAAATTCAAGACGTTGTTGCAGAGTTTTAGTTTTGCAGTCCGTGAAACGGCTCCCGCTCAGGGATCAATGATCACACAGAAGAAATGCAAGGGGGAAGCAATACAGCTGGTAAACAACATTAACAACCTCTACCCTCGTTCTTGCTAAACTGACTTCATGAGAAAACACATTTTTTTAGAACACGCATTGACAGCCCTTTAAGATCTACCCTGAGTTTAGAGACTGAAGTCCTAATTTTATGCGCACTCACCTCAAAACTTGCTGGAGTTGTTTTCTCCAGGGAGCAGAGATTGGCTGATTGCACGCAAAGTTTACCATATTACACGCGCCGATGTGGTGATTCAAAAACATCTTTAGGTTGCAAAATCGGTCAAGTGAACAAATTTTTGGTCTTATGTGAGTCTAGGGCATTTGAAATGTAAGAAAATTGTGTTTACAAGTTATACTTAAAGGGAATCAAATATGCAGGATTCTGTACTGTAGTACACTTAGCAGGACTAGATACTAGCTGTGGAATGAATAATCCTTCTGAGGGATTTAGCTTTTCGTCAGTGAACTGTAAAACCAAAACAAGAATGTTTTCTGATGCTTGAAAAGACAAAGAGAGACGCTATGCGAAAGCCCTTATGCAGTAAACCATTCTTTCTTTGCAAAGTTTATGACTGCCATCTCAATGGCGGTACCTTACATCTGCTCTGATTTTATTTAGCATCACTTATAAGCAAAAAACACACACACACACACACACACACACACACACTACACATTCCAGCGGATCTATAAATGACCACAACACAATGAAAATCACTAGACAACAGGATGAAGAATTCTTGACTTTGCCAAACAAATTTTAATAAAATGAAAGGAAATTAAAAATATAATTAACAAATAGTGTCAATAAAGCCCAAGTTTTCTAAATCAAAGTTTTTTTTTTTTTTCAGGTAGTAAAAGTACATGTGTGTTAAACCAGTAAGTGTAAACAACAGGACAAACAGGTTTTTACGGTTTACAGCTCAAACATTTTATTTCAGTCGCCCATGTAACTTTGATTTGTGTAAACCCATTCTTAAAACCCATGGCCTATACTTCCAGATGTAAAACTGTATTAAAGACAATGTACATTAGGTATTGCTTTGAATATTATTAATAATAACAATAATAATAATAACTCTGTATGGGCAAATGAATCATCTCAAATGACTCAGATCAGTATTGGGACTGAAAAATCCTAATCAAGACATACTTAAAACTTCCACACAAAAGAGAATTCACAAAAATAAAACACATCAACACGTTTCACCACTGCTCAAAAGCAACAAATACGGTTATGTGAAATATAATGTAAATATATGATAAATTGACTGAATTTCTAAAGCGCTTTTCTAGTCATACTGACCACTCAAAGTGCTTTACACTAGAGCTACATCCCAATCTCACACACATTCACCAATACGCAGATCAGTAGGAAACTTGAGGTTAAGTGCCTTGCCCAGGGGCACATCAATTGTAGGATGACTGATCCACCCACTGTGCCACATCTGCCACAATACTAAAAAATCAGGTAATACCAAAAAAAGAGACAAAGAGAAGTAAAGACCTTTGTATTTTTTTCTGTAATTTTTGAGGGATAAATTAGGACACCCCCACATTTATTCCTACTTCAAATTGTTAAAATCCCACAAAGGTGAATCACATCAGGTGGAGGTTTGCTCTGGTTGAATCTCAGACTTTCAGTTTGGTGGTCTCCTGATTGTTAAGGAGAGAGTGAACATCATGAGGAGAATGAAAGAGCCATCTGAGGCATTCAGAAAGAAGGCTCAAGCAGCTTGGAGTCTGGTAAGAGACTTAAGGAGGTCTTACAAGAATTTCAAATCAGCAGTTTCTGATGGAAAAATAGTCTACAAGTGTAGGATGTTCACAACTGCCAGCATGCCCAGGTCTGGTCATCCAAGTGAGTTCATCCTAAAAACAGGTTGCAAGATTCAAAGAAAAGTCTCCAAAAACCATAAAATGTGATGAAGGGACCTACAGCAGGTCCTTACAACTGTTGATAATGGTTGTACAATCAGAAAGTTTAACCATTTTGGGATGTATGCAAGGAAGAAACCGTTGCTGTCTAAGAAAATGAAGGCCAGACTAACGTTTGCCTGAAACAACACAAAGACCAGGACTTTTTTTCTGATGTTCCTTGAAGAGATTAATCTAAAACTGAATTATTTTGACACCAGAACAAAGGACATGCTTGGCATAAACCAGCTACAACGCTCCAGGAAAACAACCTCATACCAACTGTGAAACATAGAGTTAGAAATATCATGATTTGGGGATCATTTGCTGCAGCAGGACCATCATATGATACATGAATTCTACCATTCAACATGACAAAGACCCAGGACATTCCAGTAAGGACTGGCTTGGAATCAAGAAATTGAAAGTCCTGGGTCAGGTCAAAACCCAGATCTTGATCTCACTGACATACTGTGTGGTGACTTGAAATGTGCAGTATGCAAGAAACCCCTCAAACATCTCACAGCTTCCTCAGACCGATGTCAGTGACTAGTAGATGGCTTACGGAGGTCATACTAGCTTTTAGGTGTAGTGTTTCAAATTACTTCCTTAGTTAGAGACCACATTTCTGTTGATATCTTTCCTTTAGTGAGTAAAACATGGTTAATATTTGGTGTTTAACTGATATTAAATACCCAGAAATTAATAAAAAAAAGACATTGATGGATTTGTTTAAAAGAACTGAATATTTAATGGGGTGTCCTAATTTTTCACATGACTGTATATGGTTAACAAAATTAAAAAATGTAAATCAACAACTTCAGATCAGCGCTAGAAAATGTATATTTTTTCCTAAATGTTTCTCTTTAGTCTGTCTCCTTTTTAGCTTCACATTCCATGAACCAAAGTGATAAAAATATGGAAGGTGGGTGGACTGTGCCTACTTTTAAGGAACGAGCTAAGTCTACACGGCCATCTGCTTGCAGCAGACCTTCTTTTAATCACGCTGGCGGCCTCTGAGGAACCAGAAATTTTCACTCCTGCAGTTTACCATCTTGTATTAAGCAGGAACAGAACACACAGCATAAAATGTTAGTCACATCATATCCAAGCTGGAAGCCAAGCTTAGTGGCTTTCATGCCACACGCAGATGCTGCATTTGACAAATTAAACAGGCTTGCTTTTAGTTTGTCTGAGTTACCACTTTCTGAACGGCTCATTTGGCCTTTTTCATATTTGTTTGACCAACATGGAAATGTTGAATTGTTGCATGTTTCATGTTATAGTTCCTGCACATTTTATCAGTCCCAATACACAGACCTAATAGTCCACAGTCTAGTACGCATATATCTTTGTTTATGGTACTCAAAAGTGTTCACATTCCTGTTCGAATAAAAAGGACGCATTTGTTGGAACCTTGGAGATTGGACAGCATTCGTCGCCTCATCCAGGACGTAATCGGCCTACAAAAGCGTCCTTCAAAAGGATACAGACCTTAATTTGGAAACGGGAATAGTGAATGAGATCCGTGAATCAGTAAATCTGTGTTTGATTAATCTGTGGCTTCAAGAACCCGGATTTGTGACACAAAAAAACTGAATTTTGGAACTGAAATTGAATTTCAAACCTGAAAGTGAAAGTAATCAAACTGAATTTTCAATACAAAGCAAAACAATGTTCAAAGCAAACAAATTCAGTTTTAAACCATTATATTCAGTTTCAGTTTAGGGAAATTCATTTTCAGATCAATGCATTTAATTTCAAATTACACAAATATAGATTCAGTCTGAGCAATTCAAATTCAGTTTCTGATGGTACAATTTTCTTACCATATGCACGCCTTTAAACGAATACTATGTCAGAGCACCGTTTGATATTTCAGCATTCAGTCTTCTTTGATTGGAATCAATCAAAATGTCACATATTGACAACATTTGGTCATTCTATCTGTTATAAGTTTTCCAAACCTGTGACATTGTGAGGACATTTCTCGTCCACAGCCCTCTTCAGGTTGATCACCTGAGTTTCTGTTGAGTTTAATACTGGACTCTCAAAAGGCTTTGCAAAACTTACATTTTACTCTCATAAGGTCATGCTTTTGTTGATTTGAATGATTTCTTTTTTTCTGAATCTTCACATTGTAACAGTTGTAATGTGGCGTCCCATTAAGATAGCTTAAGCTGCTGATTAGTGATTAGTGAAGTATGCACCACCACTCTGTAGGGTTGAGAGATGTACTTTTATATTTTAATCCCTTTACCTCAAAAGTAACATTACAAGTTGTATGGACTCACTTCATGTATGAAGAGACAGCAGCCATCCAACTGGGCCTTGTAAGGTTGATAAAGCGTGTGTGGGATAAAAAGAAAGGACTTTTCAGGACCTTTCAGGTAGACATCTAAAGATTATCGGCTAAAACCATCTGGTATTTGGAACTGTTCAGTTCCATTAGAAGAAAAGTAAACACAAAGCATGCCATGCTTCACCGTGGGATGGTTTTCTTTGGGTGATGCACAGTGTTTTAGTGCCAAACATACCTTTAGGCATCATTCCCTAAGTTAAAGTTTGGTTTCATAACACTCGCTCACATGACTTGTGGGATTGAAGCCAGTCCTGAATGTTTTCTTTGGAAGAATACAGCTTTTCCTTGTAACCCTGCTCCTTTGTCCATACATATATCTTTACAAGGTATTTAGCGCACCTCAACCACCCGGTCAGATATTTTCTCCCATTTAAAAACAGAAGCATTTTCGCTCTCAGCTTCTTGGCAGACCAGTTTTAGTCTCTTCATTTGTGGAGAAACCTCAAGTTTTTTGTAATGTCCCTGATGACCTATTATTAAGCCAATTATCGGTTACTGTTTTTCCTGTGCAAGACTGTATTTGGGATGCAGTCTAATTACTTTTCCCTGACTAGTAAATTTGTACAACGTGACTTAATCCTTTGCAACCTCTCTACAAACATGGCTTTAGCTAAAGGATGCAAAACTTAATTTCCAGTTCGTCACATTCACTGGAATTTCTAGTAGGTGGGAAATTAAAACAGAATCAGAAGGTGGTCAACAAAGGAACATTTGTTCCAGAAGCGATTTATTTTTCAGTTTTTTTTCTTGATTGAATTTTTCTGGATTTTCAATAAAAATCTATTGCGAAAATGTCATGTTGTATGTGAAAATGTGGAAAGAGTTTCGAAATGATTTATCAAAGTGTTTCTTTACACTATACAAACATGGCTTTTAAACAGGGGTGTGTAAATGATTTAGACTCTTACAGGCAGCAGTTTCTGCATGTCAATGAGTTGATCCTTCTCGCCATGAATTTCTGTTGTTTCTTGCTGTTAAGTTCCTGCAGTCTTATTTAACTTGTAGGAATTCTGGTCCTGACTTTCTTGGTGTGGTTTGTGGCTCAAGAAAAAGAAGGAGTTTCAGTTTCTTTTGTGAGTCCCTTTGAGACCATTGCCGTACGGTTAGGGTTTTTCAGTTGCCGTATCCTAGAGGTTGTAGTTTTAAGACCTGGTTTCTTAGTTATGAACCAACCCCCCGTTTTCCTACAGGTTCTCCTTTTGATCTAAAGTCATGTTTTGCAAACAAAAGAGCATTTATGTTACTACTCTTTTTTGCTGACTATTGTTTCCTGGAGATGTTTTTGTTTATACATATATAAATATATATATATACAGTACAGACCAAAAGTTTGGACACACCTTCTCATTCAAAGAGTTTTATTTTCATGACTATGAATATTGTAGCTTCACACTGAAGGCATCAAAACTATGAATTAACACATGTGGAATTATATACTGAACAAAAAAGTGTGAAACAACTGAAAATATGTCTTATATTCTAGGTTCTTCAAAGTAGCCACCTTTTGGTTTACTGCTCCGCACACTCTTGGCATTCTGTTGATGAGCTTCAAGAGGTAGTCACCTGAAATGGTTTTCACTTCACAGGTGTGCCCTGTCAGGTTTAATAAGTGGGATTTCAAGCCTTATAAATGGGGCTGGGACCATCAGTTGTGTTGTGCAGGAGGTGGATACAGTACACAGATGATAGTCCTACTGAATAGACTGTTATGGCAAGAAAAAAGCAGCTAAGTAAAGAAAAACGAGTGGCCATCATTACTTTAAGAAATGAAGGTCAATCAGTCCGAGCAATTGGGAAATCATTGAAAGTGTCCCCAAATGCAGTCGCAAAAACCAGCGCTACAAAGAAACTGGCTCACATGAGGATCGCCCCAGGAAAGGAAGACCAAGAGTCACCTCTGCTGCGGACGATAAGTTCATCTGAGTCACCAGCCTCAGAAATCGCAGGTTAACAGCAGCTCAGATTAGAGAACAGGTCAATGCCACACAGAGTTCTGGCAGCAGACACATCTCTAGAACAAATGTTAAGAGGAGACTGTGTGAATCAGGCCTTCATGGTAAAATAGCTGCTAGGAAACCACTGCTGAGGACAGGCAACAAGCAGGAGAGACTTGTTTGGGCTAAAGAACACAAGGAATGGACATTAGACCAGTGGAAATCTGTGCTTTGGTCTGATGAGTCCAAGTTTGAGATCTTTGGTTCCAACCACCGTGTCTTTGTGCGGCGCAGAAGAGGTGAACGGATGGACTCTACATGCCTGGTTCCCTCCGTGAAGCATGGAGGAGGAGGTGTGATGGTGTGGGGGTGCTTTGCTGGTGACACTGTTGGGGAGTTATTCAAAATTGAAGGCATACTGAACCAGCATGGCTACCACAGCATCTTGCAGCAGCATGCTATTCCATCCGGTTTGCGTTTAGTTGGACCATCATTTATTTTTCAACAGGACAATGACCCCAAACACACCTCCAGGCTGTGTACGGGCTATTTGACCAAGAAGGAGAGTGATGGGATGCTGCGCCAAATGACCTGGCCTCAACAGTCACCGGACCTGAACCCAATCGAGATGGTTTGGGGTGAGCTGGACCGCAGAGTGAAGACAAAAGGGCCAACAAGTGCTAAGCATCTCTAGGAACTCCTTCAAGACTGTTGGAAAACCATTTCAGGTGACTACCTCTTGAAGCTCATCAACAGAATGCCAAGAGTGTACGTAGCAGTAATCAAAGCAAAAGGTGGCTACTTTGAAGAACCTAGAATATAAAACATTTTCAGTTGTTTCACACTTTTTTGTTCAGTATATAATTCCACATATGTTAATTCATATATATATATAAATAGATATATATATACAGGGGTTGGACAATGAAACTGAAACACCTGGTTTTAGACCACAATAATTTGTTAGTATGGTGTAGGGCCTCCTTTTGCGGCCAATACAGTGTCAATTCGTCTTGGGAATGACATATACAAGTCCTGCACAGTGGTCAGAGGATTTTAAGCCATTCTTCTTGCAGGATAGTGGCCAGGTCACTACGTGATACTGGTGGAGGAAAAACGTTTCCTGACTCGCTCCTCCAAAACACCCCAAAGTGGCTCAATAATATTTAGATCTGGTGACTGTGCCGGCCATGGGAGATGTTCAACTTCACTTTCATGTTCATCAAAACCAATCTTTCACCAGTCTTGCTGTGTGTATTGGGTGCATTGTCATCCTGATACACGGCACCTCCTTCAGGATACAATGTTTGAACCATTGGATGCAGAGGGCCTCAAGAATGGTTCGGTAGTCCTTGGCAGTGACGCGCCCATCTAGCACAAGTATTGGGCCAAGGGAATGCCATGATATGGCAGCCCAAACATCACTGATCCACCCCCATGCTTCACTCTGGGCATGCAACAGTCTGGTGGTACGTTTCTTTGGGGCTTCTCCACACCGTAACTCTCCCGGATGTGGGGGAAAACAGTAAAGGTGGACTCATCAGAGAACAATACATGTTTCACATTGTCCACAGCCCAAGATATGCGCTCCTTGCACCATTGAAACTGACGTTTGGCATTGGCATGAGTGACCAAAGGTTTGGCTATAGCAGCCCGGCCGTGTATATTGACCCTGTGGAGCTCCCGACGGACAGTTCTGGTGGAAACAGGAGAGTTGAGGTGCACATTTAATTCTGCCGTGATTTGGGCAGCCGTGGTTTTATGTTTTTTGGATACAATCCGGGTTAGCACCCGAACATCTCTTTCAGATAGCTTCCTCTTGCGTCCACAGTTAATCCTGTTGGATGTGGTTCGTCCTTCTTGGTGGTATGCTGACATTACCCTGGATACCGTGGCTCTTGATACATCACAAAGACTTGCTGTCTTGGTCACAGATGTGCCAGCAAGACGTGCACCAACAATTTGTCCTCTTTTGAACTCTGGTATGTCCCCCATAATGTTGTGTGCATTTCAATATTTTTAGCAAAACTGTGCTCTTACCCTGCTAATTGAACCTTCACACTCTGCTCTTACTGGTGCAATGTGCAATCAGTGAAGACTGGCTACCAGGCTGGTCCAATTTAGCCATGAAACCTCCCACACTAAAATGAAAGGTGTTTCAGTTTCATTGTCCAACCCCTGTATGTGTGTATTAATACATACATACATACATATTCCAGAGACTTCTACATGTAAGCTCTTGAAGGTAGAAAGTAGCTCAGATTTAGAATTAATGAGACACTGTAGTTGAGGCGCTGGATAATGAGCTTGTTCTGCCTGAAAACAGATGCATTGTGTTGGAAAAGAACATTTTCACTGAAGAACGCTCTGTTTGTGAGAGTCTGATGTTCAAGGCTGATGGAACATGCGATCCTTTGTCTCTAATGGACAAACAAATCATTAGGGGATCTGTGGTTGAAAATACATGAGACTGTTTTGAATGATGAAGTAAAATGCAATTGTCTTCCATTCCTTCTGCTGCTTTACTTTCAGACTGCCACATGTTGTGACTGAAGGATCCATGCCAGCCCAGAGAGACCAGGAAAAACACCTCTCCCACAAACAACATTTAGTCTGTTCACGACAGCAGGCAGGTACGTTCTGCATTAAAGACAGGTTTTAAAATGCTTCAGGGTTTGGCACATGGAGCACTTTCAAGCATTGATGTTAGATTTTTATATTTTTTTTTACACAATACAGTTGTCACGAGAGCAACTGTCGTGCTACTTATCAGAAACCCAAACTGTTAACAGCTTTAATGTGTGAGCACTGTTTGTACTGAGTCTGTGTGAAGTGCATCTCAAAATGAAGAAGGGGTGAGCTGCAATCCTAACTTTGTCCAGTGATTCATTGAAATCCTGCATGAACTGTGCAACAATCCTGACTTTTCTGGTGTACAGGTAAATTATCTGTATTTGTGCATCAGCTTTACTCTTTGTCAAATAAAAAGGAACCTAAAGCATCGCAGTGATTTCCGACACACACACACACACATACATATATATATATATATATATATATATATATATATATATATATAGATATATATATATATATAGATAGATAGATAGATAGATAGATAGATAGATAGATATAGATATATGTATAACTTATCAATATTGCTAGTCTTTTGCAACTCTGCTCTTACAGGGTTTTTAACACCTCCATCCACACTTGTCTCAGTCATATCCTGCTTCCGCATGAAAGATGCACCATGTTTAGAAAAGGTGTGTGAGTGCAGAGAATGACACCTTGGTGCTCGGGTGTTTAACTGGTAAAGAGCAGCTGACACGTGAACATGTTCTCTAAACAGAATATCAGGGATTTTCAAAGAAGTGGATTTCTCTTCATGTCTTTAAACCACTAAGAGGCAGTCCTTTGATACAATATTCTTTTATGATATTCTTACATTCTTGTGGTTACAGGTTAAGGGTGAGCTTTTGGCCAAATCTCTTTTCCTAGTTTTCACCACTTACACCTGAAACTGTCTACATGCAACATATAAAACACATCGTCTCACTCTGATTTTAAATTAGACTTTGGTTTCCTCCTGTCCAGGGTGTACCCCGCCTCTCGCCCATAGACTGCTGGAGATAGGCACCAGCTTTGCCGCAACCCACTATGGAATAAGCGGTAGAAAATGACTGACTGACTTTGGTTTCCTGTTTTAGATTAGTTAGGATTTCCACAATCTTTTCTATCTGCTAAATACCAGAAGAACAACGGGGAACATTTCTTAGAGCATCTGTTTTAACCTTTTTCAAACTCAGAGGTTTGTATACATATTTCCTTGTTATTCACTAGAATTGCATTTAAGCTGTATGACTTTGGACAAACCTTTTGGTTATCCTTTCACTATAGTTTGCTGTAAATTTGGCCCATTCCTCTTGACAGAACTGCTGTAACTCAGTCAAGTATGTGTTGCTTACACACTACTTTTTAGATCTGTCCCTGCTTTTTTTCTGTAAGACTGCGATCAGGGCTTTGTGATGGCCATTCCAAAACATTGACTTTGTTCTCCATAAACCACTTTGTACCTAATTTGATGGTATGCGCAGGGTCACTGCTCATTTAGAAGACCCATTTAGAACCAAGCTTTAACTTTTTGGCTGATATCTTGAGATTTAGCAGACCTTTGTTATTTGTATAGTGTGAAGAAGCTTCTGGGTGATTTGGTAAGAAATTTGGAGTGGGTGCTGTTAATGTTCAAAAGTGGAAATGTTGTGAATTTAATCAACATTTTTCCTCTCACAGAACTGTCACGGAACATATTTTGTTCTTGTTCTTTTACCCGAGAGCACACAAATGAATTTCTCAGGTCTTGCGGAGTATGCACAGGCCCTAAAGCCAGACCTGGTGCTGCCATCTTGTACAGAGTCCTGCCCATTTTTATCAGCTCTGTGTAGTTGATTTCTTTATATGTTCATTCCAAGTCTTACAATTTGAAACATTTAAGAAAGCTTGGCATTAAATTCAAAATAAGAAAGCTGTATTCATCCTGGATGCCTCGCAAAGTAAAGGGTTGGTCATCAACATTGTATCCCTGGTCATAAAATGACCTTTCTTATTTTTAGTTTCTAACATAACTTTTACACAATTTCTGTGTTCAAGCAAACTAATTTAAAAACCCTGAACCAAAATAAAAAAGGGTTGCTTAATGAGCATCCAGAAATATTTCAAAATGAAGTAAAGTTTGAAAACCAACATAAAATACCCCTTTCTAGAAGTCAGCACAAGTAGATGTTGTTTAGTTTTTGCTAAACAGAACTCAAATTTTTAATCAGTTAGTTACTAGATATTCAGTTTCAACAGAAGCTTCAATATTGTGTCTGATATGTATACACTAAATCTAATTTTCTCTGTAAAGTATGTAGTAAGATGGCTCTCTGATTAGCAAAATCGTTTATTCCTTCAGATCAACTGCTACATTTAATCATCCAATGTGAGTCATTTCCTACATCATCTTTTGTGAAATCTGCTCTCTCAAAGGAAATGTAAACACAAACAGTAACATAACAGCTAGTCAGATGACTTGAGTGCAACTGGTCTGGCCATTGCATGTCAGCTCTGCAAACTCCAAGATTATGGAAAATCTATTTTCTTTAAGTCTATAGCAACTAAACCAACCACATTGCTGCTTTTGGGGGCTAAATTTGTTATATTCCTTGGGTGTTTTCATTTGCATGGATTTTTTATCATTTCTGAGTTATTGTTGTTTTGGTCTTGCCATTCTTAGTTCATCTCTGTGTGTTCATTTGTGTCAGTAAGATCTTGCCAGATAAGTTAATTCCTTTGTGTTTAGCTTCTTAGTTTATTTCTTGTGTTCTGTCCTCTGTGTACTCTAGTTTATTTCTCTTAGGACTATTACTCTTTTCCCGCCGGTTAGGTAGTTTCTTTGTATCTTAGTTCAGCCCCTGTGGTGTTAATTAGTCTCCCTCCCTAAGACTCCCCGCTTTCCTTCTGCCTCAGCTACTCCACATAATTCCCTAAATTACTCATCTTTGTTCAGTGTCATTCCCCACACCTTCCTCAGTATTAAAGCTCTTTGCTGGATTCTTCCGTTATCTCTATTCTGTCACCCTGTTACCCTGCCTGTTTCTCTGCCCACGCTCCTTGCCCTGTTCTCCTTGTGCTCCCATGTTTTCTATTTTATTATTAATAAACTATCATCATGCTCCTCCCACATTCCTGTCTGCACTTTGGTCTCACTCCAAACCCACACAACCTGTCACAATTGTAATCGTTTTGTCAATCATAATTCAGTTTTTCTGATTTGGTTATGAAATATTTAAAACAAAGTGATATCATTAGCTCATGAGTGACCATCTGAGATGTATTGCTGTATGTCACTATTGGTTAGAAGTTGTTAGAATTCACCTCAACTTGGTTTTTATCTGTGTTGATTTGGTAATTAGCCAAGATTGTTCTATTAGCAATATGTAATGCTTTTGTGCTTTCGATTTGAAGCATGAACCAATGTTTTCTTGCTGGTTGTAATACTTCATATAGAAGGACAGAAAATTTCACACTTTTTTAGAGCATAGGTAAACTTTTATCTACTATGCAGAATAAGGGTCAAAGTAAAGCAAACTATCTTCTGCTGTCTGGCAGATTATCGTTTTCATTGCGTCTGTTTCAAGCGTTTGATCTGCCTCCCCCTAACTTTTGACAAGTTAGAAAAGAGGGGCCTACAACAGTCCCACAAGGCTTAATTATCCTTCTGACTGATAACAACATGGAAGGAGGAGGAGGTCGGCTGAAATGAGAACAGGAAGAAAGGAGGGGGGGCGGGGATTAATGCAGATTGTCTGATATTACCTGGCCTCTGATCAAAAGACTGTGTTGGCAGGCGGAGCACATAATCCTCTCAATTTCTCTTTCTGGTCCC
Organism: Crenichthys baileyi; assembly: GCA_036173005.1. Taxonomy (NCBI): domain Eukaryota; kingdom Metazoa; phylum Chordata; class Actinopteri; order Cyprinodontiformes; family Goodeidae; genus Crenichthys; species Crenichthys baileyi. Next base: position 117,784 of record JAHHUM010000435.1, on the reverse strand, counting down.
ATAAAAACATCTGGAGCTGTGTAGAGCAAGATATTACTGACCAGCATGATTCCAGCGGTGAAGGTATAAATCACACTCAGACTGTCAAGAAAAAGCAACTGTTAGAGTAGCATCTTGAGTAGTATTTAACATTTAATAGAAATGCACCGATAAGAATTTTGTTGCCGATGTCTAAACTTTGGTTTCTGTACAGCTTTATGCCAGTACCAATTTCACCGGATTTCTCCTCAAGAACTATAATAAAACAAGTACAAGAACAACTTTGAAAATATTATTAATGCTTTCCTACCATGAGCAGGCAGTAATTCATAATATCTTTTTAGAAAAGAAAAAATATTACTGAGTTCACATTTGAGCATCTGATATGAACAATCAGTGCGGTGAGTGTAGTGAGCATTACTAAAAGCGTTGCTTCCGTGTGTATTCCCTAGACTCTAAGGCAAGAACTTACTTTCTAGGCCTAAAGAACATAATTCCATAGCTAAACTCTGTCCCATGACAGACAGAGATTGAAAGCTCAAAAACATAAACAGCAACTGTACAGCCTTCCTGTTATCTCCTTCTGGTTTGGCTCTCCAACCTTAAACAAACCGCAGACAAAATAGAGCTTCCTATTTAAGAGCTTCTTTCTTTGTGCTTCCTCTGAGTCCTTTCTCATTGCTTACAGTGTCCACACCAAAGAGTGTTAGAATCAGTGCGGCCTTTCAGCCCTTTCATTAAAAAAAAGATTTCAGAAACATTTCTGTAAGTGGCCAATTTTTCTGTGCATCTCTATTATTTAGTTTCAGTTTTGATGAAAACCAAGGCCCAACATACACCCTCAAAGAACCAAAATTAAAGCCCGCTTTTATTTAGAGGTGCCGGTTCCTCAGTCCCCCGTCTTAGTGATTCAAATCTTGATACAAAAGCAGGAATAACTAGAATGAGGCCTCGATCCCTTAATGCCTGAATTTATATCGATTAATTTCCATCAATTTATATTTGATGCGAATGTGCTACATTTGATGCATAAAGAATAAAACTAATTTCCTAGTCTCAACTATATAGATTATGTTATGTTTATATTGCTCAAACAGGCAACGCTTTGTCATCATTAAAGTGTTTCAAATATTGCTGAACTACTGTAAAATCATATTGAGATTCCCTTTTTTGCAATAAGAGAATAATATATTTGTGTGTGTAATTATGAAACTAATTATTTATTTGTTGTTAATTATAATTTATTTGTCATTTAAATTAGTCTTTTAATTCAATGTTACATACATCAAAATGTTTACACAAGAAGTCCAGTTAAACATTTTTTCTAACAAATGATATGTGTCACAGATTAATATTAATATTACTAATTTGCATGCCATTTCTGTAATAAAAACATGATGGACTAACATTTACAAATAACTTTGAGAATTTTTGTCGCATGTCTATTCTGATATAATATTAGAAGAAAGTAAGTTAAGAGTAAGTTAGTAGCCTATATATTCACTGTATTGCCAAAAGTATTGGGTCACACCACCAAATCAATGAATTCTGGCGTTCCAATCACTTCCATGGCTGCAGGTGTATAAGGTTCGTTGTAGAGAAGCTTCTCTGGTCTGCACAGAGTCCTGACCTCAACCTTCGAGGACACATTGGGGATGAATTAGAGTGGAGGCCGCTATTCTGGTTTTCTCTACTTACAATAAACACACTCCTAAACCTTGTTGAAGATGTTTACAGAATAGTAAAAGTTGCTATTGCTGGCAATGGCGGGTCCATCAACAAATTGAACCTTATAAATTAAAAATAGGATGGTAAGTCTATGTACATGTAAAACTAGACAGACAAATACTTTTGGCAATATAGTGTATATGTTTTTTTTGCACATCTTAGTTCATATTCTGCAAGGTTACAAGCATGGTTTTAACCCAGGTCACAAGGTAATGATGAGGACCCCCAGAGAGAAATCAGACCAAGTTAGTTTCTCAGATGATTTGGTTTACAAAGAAAGACATTTGTTACTTTACTTAAGAACAAGAACAAAGTTTAATTTAGCAAGCAAAAGAAAAATATTTGAAGTAATTGTTAAATTGTACCACGCTAATTCCAATGAAGTTAGGACGTTGTGTAAAATGTAAATAAAAACAGACTACAGTGATTTGCAAATCCTGTTCACCACCTATACAAGTGGATACACTAGAAAGACAAGATATTTATTGTTCCATATGATAAACTTTATTGGGTTTTTTTTGTGCAAATATTCACTCATGTTGAATTTGATGCTTGCAACACGCTCCAGAAAAGCTGGGACAGAGGGAACAAAAAACTGGGAAAGTTGAAGAATGATCAACAAAACACCTGTTTGGAACATTCCACAGGTAACCAGGTTAATTGGAAACAGGTGAGTGCCATGATTGGGTGTAAAAGGAGCATCTCCAAAAGGCTCAGTCATGTACACATTTTAAACTATTTTTGGAAATCATGGATGGCGTGTCTTCCGGGCAAAAGAGGAGAAGGAATATCCAGATGATTATAAGTGCAAAGTTCAAAATCCAGCTTCTGTGATGGTATGGGGGTGTGTTAGGTTCCATGGCTAACTTACACATCTGTGAAGGCACCATTTATGCTGATAGGTGTATACAGGTGTTGGAGCAACATCTGCTTCTATCCAAGCAACATCTTTTTTAGGGACGTCCTGTTTATTTTAACAAGACAATGCCAAGCCACATTCGTAGTAAAAGATTGTGGTTTCTAGACTGACCTGCAAAAAGTTCAGACCTGTCTGCTATTGAAAACGTGTGGTGTATTAGCAGAGATCTTGGACTATTTTTGTCTTTTCCTTCTATGACCCTAATTTTGCCATCTAGTCAACTTACCTGTATGTTTAACCATGAAGCCAGTGTGATGAAAATTTGGTCTTCTGTACATGCCCACAACAGTTCACTAGGATTCTCTTCAGACGTCCACACACAGCCCAGACTTTGTGAAGAGGATGGCTGCATGTACTCACAGTGAAGACAATTTTGCCATTTAGAGGTCTGCAACAAACACACGTCAGCATCACAAAGATAACAGGTCAGTTAATGAGCAGAAGAAGAAACATAACAATGATGCTTGTTATTAAGAAATAAAGGAGAGATCTGTTGTTTTCCCAGTGTGGATAATTCATCTCTCTGGGATAACCAGAATACAAACACTGAACTGATATTCTGGACAGAAATAACTTCTAAACATCTTCTTCTTCTCTGAGTAGACTGTAAAAAAAAGAGCATTTTTACACACCCCAGAAGGCTATAGTGAAAACTGCAACTCTCTGTCAGTCCACTCTAGCTCCAGCAAACATGAATTAACTTTTAGTTTTTGCATTACACTATAAGTTTTGCAACAGCATTTAAGATGTTTTGTACCCGTGTTTTTCATGCCTTGTAGTGGTTTTGAATTGACCAAACTAATCATCTAACTTTCTATGGTTTAATACAACTTAGGGGTTGTTTCATGAAATTACAGGTTCACATCCAGGTACTTGTATTGTACTTGTGACCAATCCAGAACAAGCTGTGAGAACTCTGTAAGACCAAAATGGTGTCCTTCTGCTCTCGGACAGCAAACAAATCTCTCAGTTCTTGCAGCGTACGTACAGGGATTGGACAATGAAACTGAAACACCTGGTTTTAGACCACAATAATTTATTAGTATGGTGTAGGGCCTCCTTTTGGGCCAATACAGCGTCAATTCATCTTGGGAATGACATATACAAGTCCTCCCAACAGTGGTCAGAGGATTTTAAGCCATTCTCTTGCAGGATAGTGGCCAGGTCACTACGTGATACTGGTGGAGGAAAAACGTTTCCGCCCTCGCTCCTCCCCAAAAACACCCCAAAGGGCTCAATAATATCTAGATCTGGTGACTGTGCAGGCCATGGGAGATTTCAACTTCACTTTCATGTTCATCAAACCCCAAAATCCCCTTCACCAGTCTTGCTGTATGTATTGGTGCATTGTCATCCTGATACAGGCACCGCCTTCAGGATACAATGTTTGAACCATTGGATGCACATGGTCCTCAAGAAGGTTCGGTAGTCCTTGGCAGTGACGCGCCCATCTAGCACAAGTATTGGGGCCAAAGGGGAATGCCATGATATGGCACCCCAAACCATCACTGATCCCCCCTGCTTCACTCGGGGCATGCAACAGTCTGGGTGGTACCCCTTTTTTTGGGGGTTTCCACACCAAAACCTCCCGGTGTGGGGAAAACAGTAAAAGGGGGATCATCACAGAAAAAGACATGTTTCAATTGTCCAACCCCCAAGTTTTGCGCTCCTTGCACCATTGAAAAAACCGACGTTTTGGCATTGGCATGAGTGCCCAAAAAAGGTTTGGCTTAAGCAGCCCGGCCCGTGTTATTGACCCTGTGGAGCTCCCGACGGACAGTTTTCTGGTGGAAACAGGAGAAAGTTGAGGGGCACATTTAATTCTGCCGTGATTTGGGCAGACGTGGTTTTTTATGTTTTTTGGATACAATCTGGGTTATCACCCAAACATCCCTTTCAGACAGGTTCCTCTTGCGTCCACAGTTAATCCTGTTGTATGTGGTTCGTCCTTTTTTGGTGGTATGCTGACATTACCCTGGATACCGTGGCTCTTGATACATCACAAAGACTTGCTGTCTTTTGGGTCACAGATGCGCCAGCAAGACTTGCACCCAACAATTTGTCATCTTATGAAACTCTGGTATGCCCCACCATAAGTTGTGTGCATTTCAATATTTTGAGCCAAAACGTGCTCTTTCCCCCGCTAATTTTAACCCTTCACACTCTGCTCTTACTGGTGCAATGTGCAATCAATGAAGACTGGCTACCAGGCTGGTCCAATTTAGCCACGAAACCTCCCACACTAAAATGAAAGGTGTTTCAGTTTCATTGTCCAACCCCTGTACATGCCTCTACTGGAGTCCATAAATAAATTAAAGGTCCACCTCTCTGCAATCAGCTCTGGCTTTATTTCTCTCTATTGCTGAACAAAATAAAAAAATAAAAACAAAAATCAACAAAATGTGCTAAAAACATGTCTTTCAAACATGACCCTTAGAGGCAAGCTGGGAAGCTTACCTCAAAGGGTCATGTTAAGTTGAAAACATGTTGTTTTCAGTTTCCTGACAAAACTGTTGCACAGAACCAAAGCTTTAAAAGGCAGAACATTCATCCTGTAACAGAGGGGTCAAAAAGCCAAGCAGCTTAGCAGATTTTAAAAAAGCAGCTTTATGTTCATACTTGGCAGTGCTAATCTGGTTCCCTCCCAACAAATCTCATCCTAATTTAGTGATGTCACCAAACACTGGTCGACCTGTTATTACACGGCGCAGTTGGTAGCACTGTTGCCTTGCAGCAAGAAGGTCCTGGGTTCGATTCCCGGCCGGGGGAGTTTGCATGGAGTTTGCATGTTCTCCCTGTGCAAAGTCCAAAGACAAAGTCCCACAGTCCAAAGACATGCCTGTTAGGTTAATTGGTCACTCTAAATTGCCCTTAGGTGTATGAATGAGTGTGTGCATGGTTGTTTGTGTGTTGCCCTGCGATGGACTGGCGACCTGTCCAGGGTGGACCCCACCTCTCGCCCATAGACTGCTGAAGATAGGCACCAGCTCCGCCGCGACCCACTATGGAATAAGCAGTAGAAATGACTGACTGATTGTTATTACACCACCATGTGGCATCAGCCTCACAGCCTGCTCTGGACCACACCGAGAAACATTCACACAATGGGCCTGAGGCTCGGTAAAGGTTAACTTTCAGAGACAGTATAAAATTATGATTTTATGATGATATCAGGTATTAAATGAGGTGAGTTGAGTCTGCGGCTAATGAATAAATAAAATATCTGAAGCAGTTATTGTGACAAAGAGGGCACATGGAAGAACAAAAGGTGGAGCAAAAGACCATCCACAACAAGAAACATTCAGATCCATCTGAGATCCATCCAAGTGAGAACTAACAGTATTTGTTTTTTTTAGGAAGATTACATCTAAAATATTTTATTTGTTTACTTCTTCTTTTCATGTCTCGCATTTCAGGCCTACATCTGCTGCTTTTCACTCTAAAAGCGGAATAATCAATTTATTCATCCATCCATCCATTTTCTATACCCGCTTGTCCTTGCAGGCTCGCATGGATGGGGTTGGGGGCTTGTGCCTATCTCCAGCGGTTTTTGGGCAACAGGCAGGGTACATCAATTCAATTCAATTCAATTCAGTTTATTTATATAGCGGCAATTCACAACACATGTCGTCTCAAGGCACTTCACAAAAGTCAGGTACATGCATTACAATTAATCTTAATCATTGAACAGTGCAGCCAGATTCTGTTATTTATTCAAATTGGATAAAAAGTTTTTCTATCTAAGGAAAGGAAACCCAGCAGATTGCATCCAGTCAGTGACTTGCAGCATTCACTCCTCCTGGATGAGCATGTAGAGACAGTGGACATTCACTGGCGTTGACTTTGCAGCAATCCCTCATACTGAGCATGCATGTAGCGACATCCTGGACTGGTTGCCACTCCATCACAGGTCAACACAGAGACACACAGGACAAACGGCCATGCACACACACTCACACCTAAGAGCAATTTAAAGAGACCAGGAGGAGGCTGGAGTACGTCAAAAGAACCTGAACATGCAAACTCCATGCAGAAAAAACACAGGATTTGAACCTAGGACCTACCAACTGCTCCACCGTGCAGCCATCAGTTTATGCATAAAAAAAAATAATAATAATAATGCAAAATTTTGAGATAATATAAAAAAGATAAGTGATAAAGCTTCTGATATATACTTGACAATATTGTCACTACTTTATTAGAAAGATTGCCTTATAAAATCATAATAAAAATGTTGCTTTATAAAAAGTGCCAGAAGGACAAAGGATGAAAACTAACCTCATAAGCAGAAAATTACTGAACTTGCTTTTCTCTGTGATCTTGAAAAATAAGAACAAAGGTCTGGATGAAAAGTGTGAATGGTTGTTATCATCAGATCATACAGGATCTGTTTTTACCCCAAAACTATCTGGAAATCAGAATATACAACACATTTTTTTTGTCTTTTTGTTATTTATTTTTATACCCTACCAGCTGCAATCAAACTCCAGATTAAGACCAGCTCATCTTAAAGGTGACCTACTATCCTTCCTTTTAAACTTTTGGGATAGGTCTATGAGCTATACAAAACATGTTAATTACATTTTTCGCACAGAATCATTCTCAGATAATGAGATTTCACCTCAGTTCCCACTTTTTTGAGCTCCTTCCAGAATGAGCTGTTTTAGGGCTCTGTTCCTTTTAGTCAGGGGCGGGACTCAGGTAACGTTGCTAGATGCCAGTGTAATTGTGACGTCACAATTACACAGCTTTTGAAACCGCGTGTTTTCTAGAAAAAATAAAACATTAATTTACAGCCAAAAAACAGCTGAATGGTTTTTTTGTGTGTTTGGACTGTTTGTGTAAGCATTAGAGACCCAAATGGAAGTATAAAAACAATCAAAAAGTGAATTTAGCATAATAGATGCCCTTTAAAGAGACAATTTTTATTATGCGGCTCTGTAAAATTATTATGGCTAATACTGCCTGCAGTAGAAAGATGTAATTTTGTCATGAGTTTGTAGAAAAATGAAGAACTCATTAGAGCAGTGGATGGCTAACAGCTAGTCAGAAATACCTCCTCCATTACAATGTTCATATTGATGGGATACAGTGCTGTGTTAGAGGAAATTAGCCATCATCTACTTCACACTGTTGGAGAGTTTACTCCTATTGGATTGAACACCTTCTGTTCTATTATGCTAAAGTTATGCTGGTTGAGGATGCCCGTTCTCTAGCTAAGTTCTCCAGGAGTGAAGGAAACTCTGGATTTTGCAACACGCTGTCATTGAATACTGCATGTTCCCTTTTCCAAATCTCGTAGTTGTTTGGAAATTATCCCATGACCAGCTGCTACCACTACAGGGAGGTTCATATTGATTGAACTAAAACTGCTTTTACCGATTCTCTGATCAGTCAGATTGTGCCAAAAAAGTTATAAATCAGCGATAAAAATCTTGCACAGTGTGAGCTTTAAAAAAATCAGGCACATAACAGTTGAAGCCAGGAGAGCAATCAGAAAGGAGTTATCAGTCCTCCATTTATGTCATCAACCTGGTGAACTGTGAAGAACATGCAAGTCACATTCCTGGATCATGCTATTTGGAGCTCATTCACATCCGGGTTTATTTTGCTAATTAGCACGGATTTGCTTCTCTTTGATGAAACATGAAAAATATATGTTATTGGATCAGTTACGCTTTTGACATTCATAACTTGCTCTTACCCATTTATTTTACAAATTCATCATAGAGTTTTGCTTCCTCTACTGAGCTCTTTTGTCTGTTATTTTCTCTATTCTTCCAATCTCTAGTCTCCAGTCATGCTGTGTTGGCAGTGTAGGTTAAAATACGGTCATCATCCTTGTGTATCTATGTGGTATCTCTTTGCCTTGTTTGTCGTGGTTATGTTTCATACCTGACAATTTTGCTTAGAAATGTACATTTTCTGCCAGGGTTCCCAGCCTGGGTTCTTTCTGTAGATCCAGTCAAAATAACCGCCCAATATGAAACACAATCCGATTTACATAAATATATTGCATGAATAAGTTGTAGATTTTCTTTATTTTAATTTGCTAGCAAAATAGTGGCATGTTTAATTGTCTGGTAATGTTACCCCTCCACTACCCAGCCTCCTGCCAAATGCTTGGTACCCGCTTTCTCTGTTGAGCTTTCAGCGTTGGCTGTACTTTTAACACTGGTCGCTTGATGCTGGTGGGAGTGGTTGTACTTTGAAACCATGAAATTACCGGCAAAAAGCAGACAGACGATTTTTCGCTGTTGGTCGAGAATAACTCCTTGTAAACAGAGGAAAAATCAAAATTAGGTAAATATACATATTGTCAGGTTGTTCACTGACTCTGTGCCCCTCCCACATGCATGTACACGCAGAGACACTGTGAATGCCGGTGCACGTGTTTGGGCTGGCTACGAGGTACATTCCTTCTGTGATGGAGCTCCTAACTGGAATTATTATATATATAGAATCCATTTTCCTCATTTAAATTAATTGAAATCAAATTAGTCCGTTGCAGACCCCCCAAAACACATCGATGCAGCACTCATGAATATGAAGGTGCTCTTTTTACCCAGATAGGAGTGTGTAGGTATTTCTCAGTTATTATCAGTGTGTTATTAATGAAATAAATAGCTTCTCTGTATGTCGCTCTGTTCACATATCTGTGGTGCTGAAAACCAACAGGCTGCAGCAGCTACTTTTAACCCGTCATTCATGGTATTCAACTCATTTAGCCATCAGAAATGATGATCATTGCTAAAACCAAGTGCTTTATAAATGCTGCAGTTTCTGACCACAAAAAAAGTGATCACAAGTGAATAATAACCACAGGCATGAGAGCATGCGGCTGCAAAGTTTGGCACAGTGGTGCAGAAGTAAACTTGCAGTTTTACCCATTTAATCAGATGGTGACAGAAACACGTGCTGAATGAATTAGTTGGCCGACAAAAACACAGACTTCTCATACTTTGCTGATAGTGGGTCAAACAGGTGCTCAGCATTATGATTGGATTGGAAACATTAACTCTTATCCATGAACCCCAAGATAGATCTGATAATGAAATCAAAATTTAAAACTGTTTAATAAACTGATCTAATAAAAAAATGGCATTATTTTGTTCTTTACTCGCATAAAACGCTCCATGAGTATCCTATATAAAGAGCTCAGGAAGGCAGGTTTAGAAGTGCACCGCTATGTTTGGAGCAGCACAGCTCTACACTTGCATGGTGCAATAAGGATGGTTGTGGAAGCGGTGCGGTCTGCCTGAGGCTCCATTCCCTCAGTCCTGGGTGAGTGTTGCGTGATGGCAGTGCTGGAAGACCCAGAACACCAGCAATTCTGCTTCTCTAATCGCTGAGATAGAGTTAAGATGGATATTGTGTGTCATCACAGTCCGGTTGATGTGGCTCAACAAACACACTTGATAATTTATAAATTTATCTACTTATTTATACTTCAGCTCCCCAGTTTGTGGATCTTTGCTTAAAGACTGAGTCAATTGTACTTTTTTTTCTCTGATGTGTTGCTGTGAGAGTCTGCTTTTTCACTGTGCTGTCAGGTTTCACACTGTCTGACCTACAAAAAAATAAAAGTCATCTTAGGTCCTCCAGTCTTCATGTAGCAACGAAGACGACACTCCAGAGAGAAGAATACATTTCTGATTGGAAAATATCATGAGTGTGTGGGACGCGAACAGCAGTGTTTGAGGAACCAAACTTTCACAGTCACAGATCAACCAGGCCTCCCATTCCCCTGATCATGCTGTGTTCACTCTCTGCTTCTGTGTGTTGGAGTGTCTGTCTCTCATCGCAGTTCTGACAGAGATGGAGCCAAACTTGAGGACGCACAGCGGTGCAGTAGCGATCATGCCTGCCATCTGTGCGCAGGGCTTTTCCAAATTGCGGCTGCTTTTAGGACGCACAAAATAATGACAGAGAAACAATGAGCGCAATTATTTGCAGCTTTAGTGAATCACACAACACGTGTTAAATAAACATTTCATATTTTTATCCTCTCCTCCCAGAATTTGGCCTACAGCTAAGCCCAATCCCCAACAAAATATCATGGAGATAATATCACTTCTTGACACAGCTCTTTAAACTTTGTTTATGCATCACACACATCACTTAAAGTGATAGCTTAGATTGGTAGTGAGGTGCCAATCAGTAATAGTTCTCTGATACATTTCTGAGAGTTTGTAGAAAGGAGAAGAAGACCCCAGGGATAGGAAGGAGGCTCACAGCTAGTCAGACTGACCCCCTGTTTAAAAAGGAACTGAAGCTGAAATCATCCATATTCACAGGAAGCAACACTGTACATATAAACAAGATCTATCTTATGATGCTAAAGCGACATTGGTTGAGGGTTCCAGCTTCTTCATCAGACATTAGTTCCCAGGTAACTGATGATTTGAGTGGAGCCAAGAAAAAAACTGTTTTTTGCCATCCTAAACGTCTCCAAAATGGCTTCCAAAACAAAATGTATTAACTGGACCCGACCAGAGTAACCATCTGATTGAAAAGTAACAACAGTTAAGGTTTTTGCCCCTTTTACAGATTGATGAATGTGTTCATATCCAGAGTTACATTATTACTGAAAGAGTTTTGGTCCATTTTCATTTAGCCTGGTACATCTGGTGGTCCATCAGTTACAGTTACTCACTACTTACCATTAGCTGCCAAAACAAACCGCTTTACTCTAACTTCTGCAGTCTTACCAGAAGCTGCAAATGCAATTAATCCTACAGCAAGAACACCAGGAAAAAGGTGGATAAGTGGAACCTGGGTGTACTGGTTGTTACCCTGATGTCTGAGACTCATTCCTCTTGTTTTAAGATTTAATGAAATGTCCTTCTGGTGATTCAGACTTGGTTTGCACCAGTACCATGAAACAAAGATTACACAATGTTGCTCATATAAATTTTTACAGTGAGTAGTTTTTTTTTTTTTTTTTTGTCCACAGTAATAAAAAAGTGAAAGGGAAGATTTGGAGGAATCAGCAGTTACCTTTTGGAGATTATTTGCATTTACTGTGTAGGTCGATGCCAATGAAGAGAACAGCCATCTCATCAGTTTAAACTACTTTAAGTGTAAATAGTTTACAAAGTCTGCATTTTACTTATTCAGACTTCTTCACACATGTGGCTAGAGTTGATGATGGCACTCCCACCAGCAGCTAAGGAAACAATTTTTTTAAATGTGCACCGCTAACCTGACACTACAAAAGCCAGCTATTTTAATTGTTCAGAGGTTACTGCAAGATAATGTGAAGTATAACTCCCAGGATGTTAAAAATTTACCAGCAGGCAGATATATCAAGCATACAGCTCCTTACATCCTAATAAGCCAAGCCCGTCTTCTCTGAGTGTGGCAGGTTTGTCAGATCCCCACATTTCAAGGTCTTGGTGTTGGGCGTACCTGACAGAAGCTTTTGATTATTGTGGATGGCAGCAACATTAAACAAAAAGCATCTTAAAAATATTTTCCTGCCAGCATTAAGTCTGTGCCTCAGCTCATTCTTTGATCTACTTTAATGTTGCAGATGGGGGAAAAAATTAAAGTATAAATTGACTTTAAAGAAATTACTTTGGAATTTGCACTTGAAAATTCTTCTTGTGCCAAATAAGTTAGAGAAGATCCAGTCGTCCAATGAAGCTCCCACTAATATTGAAAGCTATGGAACTATTTTACATTATATCATATCATCATATATCACATCAAAAATGTCTGAAAAATCATCACTAAGTAGTGAAAACAGTAACTGCAATGTTGATAAAACTATGATACATGGTTTTCAACATTTTTTACAAACACAAATCTGAAAAGTCTGTTGTGCATTTTATTTTGGGGGGTGGTGGTGGTGGTGGTGGTGGTGGGGGGGGTCTCTACCAGCTTTGCACATGTAGAGAGTTACATTCTTTACAAATTCTTCTTTGTAAAATAGCTCAAGTTCACTTAGATTGGGACATAACTGTTTAAGTACTGCTACAGATTCTCTATTTGATTTAGATCTGAACTTTGAAGGCCACTTTAACTCATAAATTTCAATGATTGAATAACTTTATTGTCATTGTACAGTAAAAACAGTAACAAGAAATTAAAAGCATATCCCCTATAAGGTGCAATCAGTAAAAGTAAAAATGACATCACACACACAACCATGTGCAACAATGAATATTAATGAATAGTTATTTTCTTATGTTCATTACTGTTAGGTGTTTTCTTTATTAGTTTATTCTTTTTAGTTTAGTGTTCTTTAATTATCTAGGGTTATTTTCCTATTAGATTAATGTTAGATACTTCTCTGGGTTTCTCTGTTTTTCTGCTCATGTTAATTACTCTCCATCCATCAGCTGCTTTACCTCTCTGCCCCAGCTGCAACCCATTTCCTCTGATCAGCTCATTTAGTCTGCCATGAGTTATCTACCCCTGCCACAGTATATTTACTCTCTTTGTTCCCTGCTTGATCCTTCTGTTGTTCTGCCAAATGAAACATTACTCTGCCCAGTTCCCTGTCCATGCTTGCAGCCCTGTTATCCTTATGCCTGTTTTAAGTTTCCTTTTATTTTTATTTTTTAATCCGTATGTTCACCATGCAGCCTATGAGTTCCTGTCTGCAGTTTGGTCCTGCTACAACCTAACCTTTCATGCCAAAAACTGATATTGAACTGTAAAGTTTTTGATTTGAACGATCTGAAACGTCTGCCAGAGTGTAACAGTTTAAACTAATGGTGAGCGGGGCGGGAGCAGTCCTTTATGATGCTGTTGGATCTTGAGAGTGTACAACTGTCAGCGACGTCTGTGATGGAGAGGAGAGAACATCCAGTGATATTTTTTCAGCAATCTTTGTGATTCGCTGGAGAGCTTTTTTTTGTCAGCAGCAGAACATCCAGCATACCGAACAGTGATGCAGTATGTTAAGATGCTCTCAATGGTGGCTCTGTAAAAGGACCAGGCTTATCGCTGCTTGTTCTTTCTGAGGATCCTCAGAAAGTGAAGGTGCTGCGGCGCCTTTTTGATCACTGCTGAAGATTTATAGATCAAGTGAGATTGTTATTGATGTGAATTCCCAGGAATTTAAATGACTCCAGTGTATTCACAGACTGTGCAGTTTGCTTTTACATAAATGGTTCCATTGCAGCTTTGGATATGTTTAGGGAAGAACAAGCGTCACACGCATCTGTAAAACAAAACCAGACAAAAAAATATTCAGTTTTACACTAATTCTCTAAATGAAATACAATCAAGTACAATCAAGCCCCCTCCCTTTCTTCAAGGAGAAAGAGGAGAGGAGTTAGATGGTAGGTATTTCAGGTAAGTATAAGAATGGCCTTTACTTGGTTTGGGGAAGAGGTCTGGCTCTAGAGGCAAACCCTCATGACTCAGACTTGTTTGAGAGTAGATGTGGCTTAGATATCGGCTGGGATCCTGGAAGATTTTCCTTTCGATAGAAACACTCCAGATTTGAGTGCAGGACAGTGGACAGGCAGATGGTGAGAATCGCTGACTGGTGACAGGCAACAGGACAACCGTGGATCTGGTGGTTCTCAAGGTGAATTTGTTTGAGTCACAATGAAGTGAATGTGCCTCAGGGAATATGGGTCTCCGATGGTGAGGAGTGTAAGGATTATGTTAATTGATTAATTCATATTTATCAAAAATTATAATTAAAAATCATAATTCAGAAAAATTCAGAAAAAAGTCAAAAATGTCCTCTGTTGTGATAATGGGCTCAAAGCCCTTAATAATTACAACAGTTAATTATCATTAATAATGGATAATTATTAATCAAACCACGCTAAATGTCACCGCTCCACCAATCGGTGGGGGAACTTATATGCGCATTGTGTTTCTATGAAGATCAAAACAGAAGTTTTATGGACAAAATGTGCAATTTGGGTTTACTTGGAAAGTGAAGCAGAACCACTTTCCGGGCAGCCATCATGGTGCGCTGATGCGTCTCAATGGTGGTTATCAGCTGGTAGAATGGGTGGCGCCGTGCCCCCTTAGCCACTAACAGCTGATTGCCCCAAATCTCGTACAAAGGGTCATAAAACTGAAGTGGAAACTCAGTGGAAAAACTCCAGTAATAAAACTGGGACAAAGGAGTGGTCAGGCCACGAGGCTCAGACGCAGTTGCTTTGAATAGAAACTCCCGGCTAATTTGGGACCAGCCAGACAAAAACATGAACACGCACGTTACTGATCGCAGCGCTCCGCAATTCAGCTGCACAGCAAATCAAAAGCAGCTCAAAACACTTCAATCAGTATTACATGCACAGGTTAATGCCTTGGATTAACTACTGGTGATTCTGATAACATTAACTATGCTTTCACCCTTCCCAGACCTCCAACCTATCCAATTTAATAAAAAAAAAGAACAAAATTACTTTCACATTGATTTCTTCTCTTCACTGGTTAGAGGAAGGGTGGTAGTTCTGAAGAAAAAAGTGGGAGGGGAACCAGAGTGACACGTGTCTGTGATCTACTCAAAAACGGTAAACTTCACATCCGTCCACAATGGGGGAAAAATGAGGAACCATTACAGTTGACTGAATCAACAAGGAGGAAAACTCATCTCCTTGGAAACAAACCTCTGTGGGTTTTCACCTGCCCCGGGTGTCGACGGGGTCTTCGATCGCTTATGAATCTTCTGATCTTGTATCAGACAGATTTCCAGCTTTCAAGCTATTCCAGGAATGGCCTGTGGAGGAAAAAAGTAACTCGCCTGCGAGTTTCTGTCGCTCCAGATATGCACCTCCGTTGCGTCGTCCCATGAGACACACTGGAAATGGCAGTTTAAAAGATTGTTTCTTTTGCATTTATTGCTCTGTTGACATCAGCTTTGATATCCATCACTGCAACGGCTGAGCTGCGCATGTCGAACTGTGCAGCTCAGTCGGTCTATCCGACCAAAATGGATGAACCCAACATGAGGAACTTAGGGGAGCCAGTCTAGGAGGCCCAGAAGAGACACAAGGCAAATAACAGAGATTTCTCTTAAGAATAAACTAAAGAGGAAGCTTCACTATGTCACTCATGGGTTGATGATCAGGTGTCATGCAAGCATCAGGCAGGCATCATCACTTCTAATTTGCTGCAGCTTGATGAGATGATAGTTGCCAGGTGTGACAGCTGCAGACCGCAGCAACCTGTTCGGCTCCCCTCCCTGGTGGTAACTGCATCGCAAAAAACACACATGCACCCTCACACAGCACAACAATCCAAAATCATGACACTAAAGGACTTTCATGCCGGGAGAAAGGATTTGTCTGTGTTAAGCTTCATTCATTTTCCATCAGCTCTGATCAGCTTCCCCGTCCCTGCTGAAGATAAGCATCCCCACAGCATTATAATTAGTTTCCTTTGCCTAGACCACCTTCTCCATGTTTACCATACCCTCCATTGGGCTTGTTGCACACTCCAATCATGGTTTCGTATGGCTTTTTTTCAACAAGAACTTTCTTCTTGGCACTCTTCCAGATTGGCCTAATTTGTGCTGTTCATAAAAAACAGTTGTCCTGTCAACAGATGCTCCCACTGGAGTTGTAGTGCTCCGGGGCTCCTCCAGAGTTACCATGGGGCTCTTGGCTGCTTCTCAGATTATTGCTCGCCTTGCTAGGCCAGTCAGTTTAAGTGGACAGCCATGTCATGGTAGATATGGAGATGTGGATGGAACAGTGCTCCATGTGATTTTCAAAGTTTGGAATTTTGTTTTACAACCTAGCCCGGCTTTAAACTCTCTGACCTGTCTGATGTGTCCCTTAATTCCCATGTTGCTGTTTGTTACCTAATGTTTGTGATTGTAAAGTGACAAAATGAGAAAATCTTTTTGGTGATTTATCATATATGCAAATTAAATGTGCAAAACTTGCTCAAATGGCATAAATATCTTTGTGAAACTTTGAAGAGAAAACTTTAAAATTTCATTTTCTCCTCAATTTCGCAGGCAGACGTGTTGATAACTTTATGATAGGAGCTCTTGAATAAAGGAAGTGAATAAAGGAAGAAATAGCTACACATTAGGGGGATTAAGTGTGTCACACAACGGTGTATTAGAAGAAAGAGTATCACTTGTATTAAAGCAATTCAACAGAATTAAACTGATAGGAAACTTAGCAGATCAGAGGTTATGATCCCTGTCGGAATAATGGATTTGACTCAGCCCTTTACATGCTTGCAATGATCAAATAAACGTGTAGCTGAGAAGAACAAGGAATATGAGAGAAGTATTGATTTCAGGAGCAAAATTAGAATAGATTTGGTGAGCAGGCCAAAGGTGGCTTACATTTCCTGCAGTGAATTCTTATGCTGTCCTCCAAGTCAACCTCTGGCATTTTGGCTCTCATTATTCTTCAGGTAGGAATGCAGAACACTGGTTGAAAATGAGGGACACTTTGATGGTTCAAAAATCTTAATTGATGATGCAGAGTGTGATGTGGAGGTCCTTCTCTGTCACATTCTCTTATCATCAAAAAAAATCTTGTCTGGAAAGACCAAGAGAGGAGCTAAACTGCGCTGGCTTTACTAAAGAGAGAAATCCAGAACATGAAATTAAAAAGGTGTTACTTTCAGCATGCCTGTATCTCAACTCTTAAGACTAAAAGATGGACTGTAACACTTGAGGTCTCTACATACTTCTCTGTGCCGCATAAGGTCCAAAATGGTCCATAGAGGTCTAGAGTAAAATAGTTATATATCAGGGCCCATATTCACAAGGAATCCTAAGACTAAAAGTAATTATTAGATTCTCATAATTTCTTGAATTCTAAGATTTTTTGAAGAATTTTCCCTTTGGAAGACACAAGCTATTCACAAAGCATCTTAGGCCTTATGAGAGCTCCTCAAGTGAGGAAATGTTAAGAGTAGTGAGGAGGACGTTTAGTGAGCTTAAGAGTGTCTTAAGCAGAAAAGATGGCAGAAAGACTGAGAGAAAGGCGAGATATTCCCTGAACCGAACAATGAATAACAGTGAATTTATAAAACGCTACCGGCTCAATGACACAGGGATCCACCCCTTAGTTGAGTAAATGAGCACATAAACTCTATAACAATCATACAATTATTAATATAGAGATAAGATACACTTTATCATCTCCCCAGGGCGAATTTAAATAGTTTCAGCGGCAGGACAGATTAGGTTACCTTACTTGAGGTGCACCTCTAGTAAGGTAATATTAGGAATGATAAATAAATAATATAAAACAATAATAAATAACAATGAATAAAAAGTGAACAAAATTACAAACAATATAGTACAGAATTATTTCAATATTTACAGACTGTAAAATGCTTTCAAAAAATACATTTGGAAAAAATGAGAAAAACTCAGAAAAAAAAAATAAACACTCTAGACGAGATACAGTACAATAATCTAAGCACTATGTACACAGAACAAAGATGTAAATGAGGTGAATAAGTTTTGCTGTATTGTACATGATGATGTCAGCAGCCTCAGCCTAAATGGTCGTCTACAACCCTCCCCTGTCTGTGGAGAAGCTCTCTGGTTTGCTGCTATCTCCTCTCTAACTTCTGAAGGCAGCAGGAACCAGAACTGCTCACCTTCCAGACTGGTGCTGAAAGCAGAGGGAACGACGCATTGATCTGCTCAGGAATGCCTGTTTGTTCCCACTGTGATCCCAGGAACAAATGTACCTTTCAACACTCCTCTGTTCCTCTCCGCCAGCAGGCTCTGCTCCTCTGTTCAGTTCAGTTTTCTCCAACCTTTTTTCCCCGTTTTTTACCACCAAAGTAAACCTCATTATACAAGAAGGTGATCACAGTAAAATATTAAATAAATTAATATGAAATAGATGCAGTATGAAAACGACCAGCATGGCGAGTAAACATAAAAAGCAAATCAAAATAATGAGCATGTAAATAAGCTACGTTCAACCATTACGATGCGGTGTGACAATTAATTTCATATTGCTAAGTTTTATCATCATGATTTACATATTTCTGAATCCAGTCTAAATTCCATCGTGAGTAAATTTCTCTCCATTGATTACTAGGAGCGCTTTTGTTTTAGTTTCTTTTTACAACCAATCACAGCTCTCAGAAAACATTGTCACACCTAGCAATGGGGTCAAACACACCTCCTCACTAAGATAGTCCTCTATCACTAAGATGTCCCCCTCACATATGAATTTTGTCGTCTCCAAGCTCAGAGTCGCTCTCAGCAGCGACCTGAATCACTCTGAAGCGAGGAGTCCTTGGCAGGAATTTTTAGGCTAAGATAGGAGCTCTCTGAGACGACTCTGAGGATATTTGTGAATACGGGCCCTGATCTACAGCTTTATGGTTGCTGACAAAGTGCATTTTTGTCAACTGTCTGCTTAAAAGAGAAGAGCATGAAATGAACCGAAAAGAAAGGATAAAGGGATTTTTCAGTGGAAATCAATGTAGCTTGTATTGCTGTGGCCCCTGAAGGATAAATTATCCAAATAAGTAAAACAACACATTTACAAACTAAATTTCTTAACAAGTGTTATTTATGTTCATCTTCTTCTTTTTGTTTCCTTCTATGGCTGTGTGTTTGCAGATGACCGTCAGATTTACGTCCCTCATAAAAAGCTAAATGCATTCTCTATTAATTCGCCTCTTAGGTGTCTTTAGGACATAAAGGCCCGGATGGTACTTAATTTTTTGAATTTTTATGAAAACAAGACTGAAGTGTTGGTCTTTGGAAGCATTACTGGGCCCTCTCCTGTGGATTTGGGCTCCTTGGCCCAGTGCAGCAAGCGGTTTGTTATGAATTTGGGGGTCAAGCTGGATCTAGAGCTCAAATTGGGGCAGCTGGCTAAAATAAAACCCATCCTCCCAAGGAAGCACTTTGAGACAGTAATCCATGCCTTTTTCACAACCAGGCTGCATTACTGTAATGTACTTTATATGGGGGTTAGTGGGGCCTCCATTGACCAGCTGCAGAGGATCCAAAATGCTGCTGCATGACTTTTAACTAGCACACGTAAACCCGAACTCCAAAGTTTTATTTTCACTCTACTGCCTGCCTGTGCATTTTAGGATCAATTTTAAAAGTATTTTATTTGCTTTTAAATCTCTGAATGGCCTAACCCCACCCTACCTTTCTGAGCTGCTGCTTCTTTACAAACCTACCCGCCCTCACAGATTAGCTGACCAGCTGCTCTTAAATATGTCCCTAAAACTAGGCTTAAGCTCTGGGAGATCATGTTTTTAAGGTTGCAGCTCCTAAACTGTGGAACAAACTGTCCTTCCATATTAGACAGGCCTCTTGTCTGTTTTTAAAAGTCATCTTAAAACCCACATATTTTCCTCCCTAAAGAGCTGATTTATTTTATTCAATTTTATTCTATAAATCTTATAGTTTTATCTCATTATGTTTTTGTTTCTTGTTTTTAATTCACTCATGCCGTGATTTGCTTTGACTATGTACAGTACTTTGGTTTGCTATGGTGTTTTTAAAGTCCTCTACAAAAGAAATTGGATTGGATTGTGACCGCCCTTTGAATGGGACAGTCAGTGCAGACAGAATAATCTAGATATCTGTATGGTCCTGCTGGACCTTACTGAGCAGGTACAGATGACCAAATGTCATACAGGCTTAACGGCCAAATAGATGAGAGAAATTAATTTGGCACAGATATTTTTTCAACACAGATTTTCTGATGCATTTGCAAATCGTGTCCATTTGCTAATGAATGAATAAGCAGCTGATTGGCATAACTGTTCTATTAAAGATTTTCCATATTCACCAGAGGCCCATTCCACTGGAATTACAACTTTTTAATGATTTAAAAAAAATAATTTCTTCTTTTCTTTCTTTCTTCCTATTTTCATTCAGTTACAAATCAACATTTTCTTGCTTTATTGTAATTTATTGGATCATTTCCCATCAAAACAAATTATGTTATTCAGTTGACTTAAAACATGAAACTAAGTTGTTTTTGTGTAGTAAATCAAGTTGTATCTATTGGTATATGCTGTTTATGTATCTTTCATGTTTCTAATCACTTGCAGAATATTAAGATACACTACATATTGTATCGACTACAAGGCAGCAATCCAACACCCTTTCCATCAAATAACATCATACGTGATTTAATCCCATCCAATTCAATCTCCATGATTTACATCAGGACAGGTCCAGCGTTTCAAACATTATATGACATTTTCACAAATGTTGGGGCTAATTTTGCCAGAGTGTTATTCTATTTCCAGAAGATATTCCTATTAACATGATGGGGAGGCCTGGTGATGACAGGCTTATGAGGGTTTGAAAGCCTTGGGGATAAACATTGTTATTAGGAGGCGGGAAGACAGGCAGACGTCAGATGTAATAACGTAATTGTCTTTTTGTGCAAGGGCATATTTAGGACTGGTCCTGTTAGTATGCTATGTTTCCTTTCCATAGCTTTCTGTTCTTTCAAAATCACAAATCAAACTCCTACTAAACAGATGTAGAGTGAAATTTATAACAGTAACTTTTCAAGCTAAACAAGGTTTGAGATGCAATTCTTCCTTCAATAAAGCAGTCTGTCAAAAATAACCATTTACGATCTTACGGTGAAGAAAAAGAAAAAAATGGGAGAAACATTGACAGTGGTGTGTTTGATGACAAATCTTGCCTTTCTGACGTAACAGTGAAGTGCCTAAGAAGGAAAATGTGGCTCCAGTAATTGAATAAAGATTCTTTACATCAAACTGAGGTTTTGGAAATAAACATGAGAGTGGGTTGCAGACTAGATGAAGCGAAGCAGTGCTTACAGAGGACGCTTTCTAAAAGCAAGTCGGCCTCTCACTTGTGTGATAGATGAGCATTCTGGGAAGCATCATTCTGAACTCCCTGTGCTCTTCAGAGGATTTATTAGCATCCCATTATGTTCATCTTATAGCAGCAGACTCTCTTGTACACTTCTGGCAGGCAGCTGAGTGATTATCATTTGCTGTTGCTTTGGAGCTTTTCCCAGTGTGAGTGTTTGGGCTCAGTTCCAAATCGCTCCGTGTGATTTCCTTCTCTTTTTTTGTAATAAATATCTGATATCAGTGTAGGTTGACACAAATTCCAGCTCCTGTGCATAAGGTAGAAAAGTTTTGCATGTGTTCAGTGCTGCCAAATGTGTTTCTGAGCTACAAAGAATGATGGAGGCAGCCTCTACAGTGTCATTGTAAAGTACTACTTGTACTTTTTGACATTATGTTACTTTTCAACCACAAACTTCAATGTATTTAATTGGAGTTCTATGATAGACCAATATAAGGTGGTGCATAACTGCGAAAAGAAAATGATACGTGGTTTTCATTTTTTTTTCTTAAAAAAAAGGTTGAAAAGTGTCGTTTTATTTCACATACCTTAATAAAACTGAGAGCAACTAATTGGCCTCAGTATTCAATCGACTTGGGTGTAGTTGTTTTCTCTGTATAAAGCCAGTGGTTATGTAAAGGCCTCTGTGGTTTATTAGAGAACATTATTGAACAAACAGCATCATAAAGACCAAGAAACACAGCAGAAAGATCAAGGCTGAAAGAAAGTCATAAGAAGTCCCTTTTGCAGTTTGCTGAAAGCAATGTAGAGACACAGCATACATGTGCAAGAAGCTGCTCTAGTCAGATTAGACTAAAACTGAACTTTACGAAGGAAAACTGATTCTGCACCTCATTCTGAACACATGCTCACAGTCATACCGTGGGGATGCTTTTCTTCTACAGAGGCAGGGAAGAGGCTACAAACGTTTTTAGACTTAAGCGGAGGTTCATCATCCAGAAGGACGACATGTCTAAACATACAGCCAGAACTACAATGAATGGTTTAGATTACAACATGTTCAGGTGCTAGAATGGCCTAGTGAAGCCAGACATAAATCCAATCTAGAATCTGTGGCAAAACAGCTACCACAGAACCTTTCCATCCATTCTGAGCTGCAGCCATTTTGCAAAGAACAATAAGTGGCAATTTCCATCTGTAGATGTGCAAAGCTGATAGACAAATAGCAAAAAACTTGCAATTGCACCAAAACCTGGTTCTACAAAATATTGACTCATCCACTGAATAAAAATGCACACCACACTTTTCCACACTTTCCAGTGCTTGAGGCATACACCTCCACTATAAACTGTCTTTCTGGGTCAGGAGACCGTAGCACTGGAGCTGATGTAAAGAGTTCCTTTAACCTGTTGAAGGCCTTCTCTGCATCCTTATTCCATACAAATCTTGTCTTGGAAGAGGTAAGAGCGTTCAGGGGAGTAGCAACCAGGCTGTAATTTCTAATAAACCTCCTATAGAAGTTAGCGAATCACAGAAATCTCTGAAGCTACTAACGATCAGTGGGGACAGGCCATTCCAAGACGGCCCTTACTTTAGAGGGATCGACAATCACTTGACCTGGGGAAATGATGAAGCCCAAAAAGGATGTAGTAGTGGTGTTAAACTCACATTTCTCTGCCTTGACGAACAACTGGTTTTGCAGAAGACGCAGGAGAACAGCTCTGACATGTTTCCTGTGGGTATCCAGATCTTGAGAATAGATTAATCTGTCATCAAGGTAGACAAACACGAATTGACCCACCATGTCTCTTAGAACGTCATTGACCAATGACTGAAAAACGCAGGAGCATTAGTAAGTCCAAATGGCATGACCTTGTATTATAATGGCCCGTAGGCGTGTTAAAAGCGTCTTCCACTCATCCTCTTCTCTGATTGGACCAGATGATAAGCATTCCTTAGATCCGCTTAGAAAAATCTTGGGCCCCTGGATCTGATCAAAACTGGTTCATGAGTGTAAGGGGTATCTATTTTTAACTGTTATCTCATTAAGGCCTTTTATAATCAATGCATGGTCTCAAGAACCATCCTTTCCCCCCAAACCCAAAAAAAACCAGCACCTGCAGGATAGGAAAAATTTTTGAATTTGTCCTCCCTTTAATGCCTCATCAACATATTTTTTCATGGCCCTGTGCTCTGCCCAGACAACGAGTAAAGCCTGCCTTTGGGGGGGTGCCAGGGAGCAAATCAATAGCACAACATATGGGTCTGTGGGGGGGCAGAGCTATGGCCTTGATCTTATTAAAACACCTCCTTTAAGTCATTGGTATTCTTGCGGTACCTGGAAAAATCGGGTTTTTTTCCTCGACCTCATTCTCCACGCTGACCCCATAGCAGCAGACAAAAGGGCGGAGCGGAACATGACTCAGACCAACCCAGAATCTCTTTCTTCTTCAAGTCAATGTGGGGTTTTTTTTCTGAAACCAGGAGGCCCCTAAGACTACAGAAGTTCAGGGAAATTTAATGATCATGAAGTTACTTTTTCTTATTACCTCCAACTGTTAAGGTAATCTCCCCCGCCTGAGGGTGAATTGTTCATGCTGTGACCATCCAATGCTAGCACGTTTCGTGTGTCAGCTGACGGAATGAGTTTTATGCTGTTCTTATTGCGAATGTTTCGTCCATGAATTCAGTGTCTGCTCCTGAGTCAATAAACACGGCCTCCTGGGGGGAACAGGAAAGAGGTTAAAAAAAAGCAGGAAACAAGAAGGAGGAGGCAGTTAGCTGGCTTCGGCTCAGTAGAGACCTCCTTTCTCTGCTGAGTCTGTCCTTTTAAGGACATCTGAGTGCTAAATGTCCTTTCTTTCCACAAAAAAAAACGAGCTTGAACTTCCTCCGACGATCTTTCTCCTAGGGGTAATCTTGGTTCTGCCCAACTGCATGGGCTCACAATCATCATTCTCCTCAGTGAGAGGTGACCGGCTCCTTCTTTCACGCAGGTGTGCCGGACCCTGAAATGAGGGACGACCCCCCTCATATCGCTTCTCCCTCCTTCTCTCCTAGCGGAACATCTACGCGAGCAGCAAGATCCTCGAGCTGTTTCAGGGAAAAAGGGGTAGTCACGGGTCGCTAACTCATCCCTTGATGTCTGTGTTCAGTCCTTGCATAAATGCATCCCTTGTGCTGCCTCATTCCAACGGCTATCTGCCCAAACAAATGAAAGTCAATTTTATAGGACGAGACAGGCTGATCACCCTGTTGGGGGGACAGTAAGCCTCTTGCGGCTTCACGACTTGGAAGAACAGGTTAAAAACTCGAACGAGTTCCCCTTTGGGAAAAAATTTCATAGAAGTTACAAGATGCAGACCTGTTATGCCCCTTCAGCAGTCCCCCCCGCTTCACCCTTCCTTTTTCCCCCAGAGATATAACAAAACCCCCTTCGAGCGCTCAGTGGGAAAAAGGATGACGGCTGAAGCTCAAAAAGAAACTCACACTGAGTTAGGAAAGCTCGACACTGGTGGGTCTCCCCTGAACATCTCAGGCGGAGATAGGGTGGCTTCCTTACCTCTGCTGTTGTCTGTGTCCCCTTGGGGGTGGTTAATTTTTGACGGTGGCGGCTTGGGACAGGATTGCCAGAACGAATGGGAAATTTTTCCTCCTGCCCGGAACCAGCCAGGAAAGGGTTCACAATGTGGATCGCCATGCTCTGTGGGGAGGGGTCCATTTTTGAGATTTTTTATTAAGAATTAGAAAAAAGGCGGACCCAAGATTAGCCATACACAGAACTGAAAAATTAAAAATTTTATTCAGCCACAGGAAAACGTCACGTAGGTTAAATCCACACAGATTCCCGGAATCATGAAGCAGAAAGAAGGGTTAGTGACTTTTAGTTTCTCCAAATCTTGCAAGGGTCAGAAAAGTCACTAAACCCGTTCTTGTCTGGGCTAAACTTTAAACCCAGAGGGAAACCCAGTGGGTAGAAGGCAGGGATCCCACGCGCAGGGAAAGACAGGTGACTTTGGCTGAATAATCCCAAGGCTAGGTGATTAACAATCCGGGACAGAAAAAGGGGCAATGGGGGAACAAGAGACTCAGGAAGGGCAGCAGAGGGATAAAATCAGATCAGGAAACGGGTCAAAAACAAAAACCAAAAAAGTCCGACAAGGGGAGGAGGCAAAATCAAGAGGCAAAACAAGGAAAAACCCACATCGTCAGGAAGGAAGCGGGATATTACTCACAGATGGCTTTCAAAAACTGGCACCGTTGTTGTCAGATTTTCAGTTTTGGGAAGACCAGGTGTTTGGAATGCCACAGATTGCACTGCACTGCAGCAGTCACCAGGTGCATCTCATCTGCTGATTGCAGCCAGAGAGACAGAGTAGAGCAGACGTGCCAGAATCATAACAGCATGATGTTTCCACCTCCACGTTTGAAAGAAGATATTGTGTTTTGGGAATTTTTTATATTCTGTTCCCTTTTAAAAAAACAGAGAAAAAGTGTTTCAAAAAATTTTGATTTTGATCCCTTTGTTTTTCTTAAAAAAACCAAAAAGGCCTGTAGAGTGCCTGAAGGCAGGGGGATACAAGATTTCAATCTATTACGACAAAGTGTGTTACCAATAGTGTTGTTGGTGACTGTGGTCTAATTGCCTTTGGATCATTAACAAGCATTTCCTATGTAGCTGGAGGCTGATATCTCAAGGTTCTCATGATAATTCTCACCCTATAAGCCAAGACTTTGCCTGGAGATGCAGATTAAGTGTGACCGATGGTCATTTCATAATTTACCCAAAAATTTACTCCAACAAATTTCCTTCCCCTTCCAAGAAACTACTAATTTTGTTCATTGTACCCAAAATTTAAAAATTTAAAATATAGTTTTAAAGCCACCTAAGTTTGGTTTTTAAAAGCCTAAAATAAATCCCAAGTTTACCTATGGTTTTCCAACCAGAAAAAGGTGGACTGCAGTCTCTTTAGGTCAGGGGTTGGTCTTTGCCTTATGGATGGATGGATGTGAGAATTTTGTTGGACTGTGGCACAAAGCTGAACTTCAGATTAACCATTCTGATGAGCCTTTGCAAAGTTCATTTAAAGCACGGATGCCCAAGTTCAGTCTTTGAGAGTTACTATCCTGCAACTATTAGATGCATCTCTTCTCCAACACACCTGAATCAAATGGCTGAATTCCCTCATCAACATGTCATTCAGCTCTGCAGAGCCCTGGTAACAAGGAATTCATTCGATTCAGGTGTGTTGGAGCAGGGATGTGTCATAAAGTTGCAGGAAAGTAGCACTCGAGGACTAGACTTGGAGGACTTGGAGGACCCCCGATTTAAAGCATAAGTTCTGATTCTTTGATTTTTCATAAAAGAGTGAGTGCAAATCTTAAATAATAAAATGATCCAAAGCCAACTAAGAGATTTTAAACTCTAATCTCTGCTGTTCAGTAATAATAAACGATTAATTTCGTCTATTCTTCAGTGAAGCACATGTCAGTAACAAGGAATTCATTCGATTCAGGTGTGTTGGAGCAGGGATGTGTCATAAAGTTGCAGGAAAGTAGCACTCGAGGACTGGACTTGGAGGACTTGGAGGACCCCCGATTTAAAGCATAAGTTCTGATTCTTTGATTTTTCATAAAAGAGTGAGTGCAAATCTTAAATAATAAAATGATCCAAAGCCAACTAAGAGATTTTAAACTCCAATCTCTGCTGTTCAGTAATAATAAACGATTAATTTCGTCTATTCTTCAGTGAAGCACATGTCAGTCGTCATGCTGTTCACAGATTGTTCAAATTGCCACTCATACCATTAGACTCATAATAATATTCAAACACAATCAGAACTGGGGCAGTGTGAATCAGGATCAGCTTTCCGTGATGATCATATGTTTGAATCATCCAGTCCTAAAAAAAAACAAAAAAAAAACAAACTTGGATGCGTTTACAGCAGGCATCGTTTCAGAGTCACAAAGCTTCTGGGCGTTTTAGTGCTGTTCTGTCACTGAGCTCTCACTGATGTATCTATTGCACTTGTCACCATGGAGACCAATATCCTATCCCCCCATATTTTCTAGCATCTCTAAATCTCTCTGTTTCCTATAAAACGACCAGCCTCTCCCCAAAAAACAGATGGCAACATGCCAGCGCCCTTTTTACCACCGTCTTCTCACAACAGATTTCCCCTGCTCCTGCTGAGCTGGAAGAAGGTGATGGGCTTTGAGAATACTTAATGACTTCAGTATTACCCTCTCAGGCAGTTTCATTTCAGATGAGATCTCAGTAACCCCTGCAGGCAGATGGCACATATTTCGCACATTGTCGTAGGTCTGGTGTGACAAATAGCACGCTTCTCACCTTAGGGCATTGTTGACTCCTCACAGGAGGGCTGTTTGTTATTAAAAACGGGGTTCAGACGAGCTTGACACTATCCAGTGCAAATGATGCTTTCTCTATGACAGAAATGTGTTATTGGCAGGTCTTGGGTGATATTATATCCCTTTGCCCTATTGCCCCCAAGCAAGGGAAACGTAATAACAGGAGAATTGACTTACGTGGACTGCAGAGTAGCATTCAGAAATGTGTTTACTATAGTCTCCCTCCAGTCTAAATGCCAAGGATCAGCTCTCAGCAGACGCTCCTCTACCCGATGAATGATTAATGAGTCAGAGTGCCTCCATAACAGGCCACACAAACAAATTTTAGGTCAGTGGTGTATTGATGCCTTAGGTTTTGGGATTTCTTTTATGAAATTATGATTGGAAAAACCCTATAGAGCTGCCATTTTGTTTGGGACTGCTAATTAAGAGGACTCCAACATAAGATGTCCTAACATCCTGTTCGCTTTGCTGCATGAGGTGCTGAAAGCTGTCGAGACAAGAAAAACACCCAGTTTGCCAATGTTTAAAATGATGGAAAAGAAAAGAAAATATAATCTGCTTAAAAACAAAAAAGTACATTTTTGTTCGTCCTTCTGGACCACTGTCTGAGCCCAGTCAAAGTCCTATTCAATTCAGTTTATTTATATGGGCCCCAAATTTCCCCTGTCATTTCAAAGCATTCCAAAGTCAGGTAATACTTCCCAATTTAATCTAACCATTGAACAGTGCAGTCAGACAGTTATTTTTTCAAATTGGATAAAAAGTTTTTCTATCAAAGAAACCCAGCAGATGCACCAGTAGTGACTCAGATTCCCTCCCCCGGATGGTGTAGAAAAACATTTTTGGGGGACAGTCACGGGGCATTAATTTTTGCAGCAATCCCTATACTGAGATGAGTAGCGAATGGAGGGGAAAAACCCCTTTTTTTAACAGGAAAAAACCCCTCCAGCAGAACCATGCTCAGTGTGAGCGGCCATCTCCCCGGGGACCGACTGGGGGTTTGAGAGAACAGGAGAGACAAAAGAGAACAAAGAAGCACGATCCAGGAGTATTTTTAGGGGAAGGAAAAGTAAATTTTTAATAGATGTGCTCCTTTAGTCGTTTCATCTAGAAAAAAAGAACAGAAAACTCTGAGCCAGTTTTCAAGGTTAGAGTCTGAAAGAGAGCACATAGAGTTAGTCACAGTAAAAGCTCAGTCAGTAGCCATGTCTAGCAGAGAGAAAGGGTTAAACACTGAAAGACAGGGCCATGTGGATCATCCGTAGAGGGTGAGCATTAAGTTGTTGCCAGCAGAAGCTTGAACAATTCCCCTCTCCAGAAGTCCTAAAACATATAATTAGAACATTTGCCCTCATCTCCTTAAATTACGGTCAGAACCCATTGTTAGAAGCTATGGGATGGCTGCATGTTCCCTTCTCTTGTCTAAGGCAAAATTAATGCCACATGGTTCAAACTGCAACTAAAAAGCATCAAAAATCACATGTTCTTTAAAATTCCCCTACTAAGTATTCAGGGCAAAATTGCAACACAATGATTTTTTTTACTTGGTAGCCATCCTGTTGGAAATTTGCTGCTCTGGCTGAAGTCATTGTTATGTGGGATGACTCAGTTTGAGTTAAGCTCTTTATTTCACATCGAAAAACCCCAAATTTTGACTCTAGGTTTGTTTTGTAAAACACAGGATTTCCCATAGTAAAAATCACGGACATAAGAAGCCCATTTTACAGTGCCTTGCGAAAGTATTGGGCCCCCCTTAAACTTTTAAAACCTTTAAATCCCCCTTTTTGGGCTAAAACCCAAAATATATAAAATTCTAATTTTTTTGGAAGAATCAAAAAGTGGGACACAATCGAGAAGGGGAATAAAAATTTATTGAGTGCCCAAAACTTGTTTAAAAAATTTAAAAAAAAACTAAAAAGTGGGGCATGCAATTTTATTGGGCCGCCTTGCTTTAATACTTTTTTAGCCCCACCCTTTGCGAAATTTTACAGTTTCCCAAGGCCCACTTCCGGTTTATTTCTCATCATTTTTTTCCCACATCAAAGAGACTAAATTCTTGCCCACCCTTTCCCTTTGGCCAAAACAGCTCGAGCTCATTTGAGGTTGGATGGAGAGGGGTTTGTGAAACAGCAATTTAAAGGCTTTTTCCACAGATTCCGTTTTGGTTTAAATTCGGGGGACTTTGGACTTGGCCATTCCAACACCTGGAACGTTTACTTGTGAACCATTCCATGTAGTTTTGGCTTTATTTTTTTGGACATTGTCTTGTTGGAAAAAATCTCCTTTCCCAGTCTCAGGTCTCTTACAGACCCCAAACAGGTTTTTTTCCCCAGAAATGGCCCCAATTTTTATTTGGGGCCCCACCCAAACTTCCCATAAATTTTTGACCATCTTCCCTGTCCTTCCTGAGGAAAAACGGGCCCCAAACCTTTGATGCTGCCACCCCCAAATGTTTGAAAGGGGGGAGGGCCTGTTTTTCGGGGGTGATGTTTTATGCCAAACATATCTTTTTGGCATTGGGCCAAAACAGTTCGTTTTTGGTTTCACCCGGGACCAGGCCCCTTTTTCCCCCACATTTTTGGGTGTCCCCCAGGTGGTTTTGTGGAAAATTTTTTTAAAAGGGAGATTTTTTTTATGGTTTACCCTTTGAAAAAAGGGGCCTTTTTTTTGCCCCCTCCCCCATAAAGGCCAGATTTGTCCCAGTGTGGGGGCTGATTGTTGCCCTAGGGACAGCCCCTCCCCCACCTCAGCTTAGATCTCTGCAGTTTTTTAGAGTTTTCCTGGGCCTTTTGGCTGATCTTTGTCAGTCCCCCCCCTTGTTCGGATGAGGAGTTTGAGGGAGGGCCCGGGTTTGGTAGTTTTGCAGTGGTCTAAATAACTTTTCCTTTTAAAATATGATTGTTTCCCCACAGGGGCCCTTGGGGAATTTTTAAAAGCTTGGGAAATTTTTTTGTACCCCAAATCCAGCCTTAAATTTTCCACAACAGTTTTGGACCTCCCGGGTGTTCCTTGGTCTTCATGTTTCCCTCCTGCGTTTTAAAACGGGTACCCTGAACAAATCACAGAGCGGGTTTGCATTTATAGGGAAAGACTTTATTCCACACGGGTTGGTTTTCTATTTCTCATCATCAGTCATTTGGGAAACTTTGGGAATTCAGAGATCCTCACAAACCCTTGGAGTGAGTTTGTGCACTGAAAGAAAAGGGGGCCGAAAAAATTTTTGCAGCCCATTTTTAAGTTTTTATTTTTTAAAAACCAATTTTTGACACATCCAATAAATTTCATTCCGCTTCACGATTGTGTCCCACTTGTTGTTGATTCTTCACAAAAAATTAGAATTTTCTATCTTTATGTTTCTTTATGTTTTGCATACCATTTTATTTTTCATTATTTTCATGAACTGATGGCTTGCTGAGTCCCAGGAAGATGCCTGGGAAAGTGCAATTGTTGAAAATGTTTTTCAGTTGTGAGCAGTATTCCTCGCTGTAGAATGATGGACTTCCAATAACTTGGAATTTGACTTATTTTCATTTCTAGATTAATTGTAGCAATAATCGAGTCTTAAGGATTACAGCTGATATATTTACACTGGGCATTGTGTTAACAAGCACCTGCATGCTCCAGAGGAGCAAACAACCAAACTCCTGTTTCTATTCAAGTGGAAACAGGGATGGTATCTTTGTTTTTTTTTATTATTAATTGACAGTGTGGAATCTTTTTTCGTGTTTTTGTACACTTACAGTGATTGGTTTAAATGCTTTTAGAGATCATAAAATCCTAGATTTTTAAGAGAGTGTACTTTCTATTCCTCCTCACCGAAAAGGTAGAGTTGCAGACTTTATCCCAATAAGTCAACATAAGAAAATATCATACAATCAAATGCTATTAGCGTTTCCAAGGCAACCAAAATGACCACCTTTGTAACACAATACCAATCACCTACGTTCCCACCGCATTTACTTGAGTCAGTTATTTTCTGACATTTAGCCATGAAGCCGTCATGAAACCTGGTTGAGTCAGTATTCATGCCCTGCCAGTGATCCTCAACTCTTCAGGATCACTGGCAGCGATGCTGTTCAGTCCTAACTTAAGTCGAGCAGTCTCTATGCCACTTTATGAACTATATATATATATATATGTACACTTGCACACAGTTTTTGAAGGAACTTGGCTGGTAGGTTGTTCCAAACATCTTAGAGAACTAACCACAGATTTTTTTTTTTTTTTTTTTTTTTTTTTTTTTTTTTTTTCTTTTGGATGTAGGCTTTCTCACATTCTTCTGTCTCTTTATGTCATCCCCGACCCCACCCTGATGTTTTAGATCAGGGCCCCTGTGGGGGGCATTTCCATCACTTTCAGTAAGTCTTTTTTTTTTACGCTGAAGATATTTCTTAATGACTTTGGCTCTATGTTTGGGTTCGCTCACAGGGGTTGGACAATGAAACTGAAACACCTGGTTTTAGACCACAATAAATTTTTTTAAATTTGGTGTAGGGCCTCCTTTTGCGGCCAATACAGCGGCAACTCGTCTTTGGGGAATGGGAAAATATCAAGTCCTGCACAGTGGTCAGAGGGATTTTTAAACCATTCTTCTTGCACGGGGTAGTGGCCAGGTCACTACGTGATACTGGTTTTTGGAGGGAAACAGGTTTCTTGACTCGCTCCTCCAAAACACCCCAAAGTGGCTCAATAATATTTAGATCTATATATACATATACAGGGGTTGGACAATGAAACTGAAACACACAATTTTGCTCAAAATATTGAAATGCACACAACATTATTATACCAGAGTTGAAAAGAGGACAAATTGTTGATGCACGTCTTGCTGGCGCAACTGTGACCAAGACAGCAAGTCTTTGTGATGTATCAAGAGCCACCGGTATCCAGGG
The DNA here is from genome assembly GCA_036173005.1 of Crenichthys baileyi. Lineage (NCBI taxonomy): Eukaryota > Metazoa > Chordata > Actinopteri > Cyprinodontiformes > Goodeidae > Crenichthys > Crenichthys baileyi. The sequence goes on along the minus strand of JAHHUM010000435.1, from coordinate 85,152 downwards.
GGTAATGGGCGCATACCACCAAGAAGGACGAACCCACCCCCCCCCCCCCTTTTCCCCCAACCCCCCCCCGGGATTAACTGGGGGACGCCCAAAAGGGAAATGTCTGAAAAGGGGGGTCGGGGGCTAACCCCGGGGTTTTATTTTCCAAAAAAAAAAATAAAAACCACGGCTGCCCAAATCACAGGCAGAATTAAAAAGGCACCCCCAAACTCTCCTGTTTCCCACCAGAACTGTCCGTCGGGAGCTCCACAGGGTCAATATACACGGCCGGGCTGCTATAGCCAAAAAACCCTTGGTCACTCATGCCAATGCCAAACGTCGGTTTCAATGGTGCAAGGGGGGCAAATCTTGGGCTTGGACAATCTGAAACATGTATTGTTCTCTGATGAGTCCACCTTTACTGTTTTCCCCACATCCCGGGGGAGTTACGGTGTGGAGAAGCCCCAAAAGAAACGTACCACCCAGAATGTTGGCATGGGGCCAGAGTGAAGCATGGGGGTGGATCATTGATGGTTTGGGGTGCCATATTTTGGCATTTTCCCTTGGCCCCAAAAACTTGTGCTTTGATGGGGGCGTCACTGCCAAGGGGTTGCCGAACCATTCTTGAGGGGCCATGTGCATCCAATGGGCAAAAAATTGTATCCTGAAGGCGGTGCCATAGTATCAGGATGACAAAGGGCACCAAAACACACAGCAAGACTGGTGAAAGATTGGTTTGATGGACCATGAAAGTGAAGTTGAACCTCTCCCATGGCCTGCACAGTCACCCCGATCTAAATATTATTTGGCCACTTTTTGGGGGGTTTTTTGGGGGAGCGAGTCAAGAAAAGTTTTCCTCCAAAACCAGTATCACGTAGTGACCTGGGCCCCTATCCTGCAAAAGGAATGGCTTAAAATCCCTCTGACCACTGTGCAGGACTTGTATATGTCATTCCCAAGACGAATTGACGCTGTATTGGCCGCAAAAGGAGGCCCTACATCATACTAATCAATTATTGTGGTCTAAAACCAGGTGTTTCAGTTTCATTGTCCAACTCCTGTATATATACCATTTGTAAGGAGAAGTGGACAAAATATCAAATCAACTGAATGTTGTTTTTGAATTAATAGGGGCTTCAACTATTAGTTTAAGGGTGTACACATTCTGCAACCATATTTTTACAGCTTTTGCACGTTTCTCTTCAGAACTGTGTGTTTCAGTTGAAATGTACAGAATATTTGCCACATTAAAGTTGGAAAACATTTTAAAGAGCTATTTATTTGAAAGTTGTTTAATGTTCTTTTAAACAATCAACATTAAACGAAAGGAAAAAGTTAGAAAGTTACCAGAAAGAACTAATCAGACTGTTTTAGGCTAATGTAAGCTAATGTATGAAACACAATGTAGCCTGTGTCACTGCAAATAAAATTCAACCTCTGCTTGCTTTGCCTCTTAATTGTTTGTTTAAATAAAAGACTTACAATATATAAATATTTTATATTGTTGGTGACAAAATTAAAACTACATGAACAGATGTAGTGGCACATTACTGGACAAACCCCCCGACAAAACGAAATCCTGCACTTTTCCAGACTATTTATACTGTGTGGATTTTCATATGATAGTAAACAAATAGAGAGAGCCTTCCCAAACAGTAGTCCAGTGTCTGACACAGACATGGAATGTAGAGCCTCAGAAACAGAAAGATCTAGGACAACAGGAGCAGAAATGATGCCAATGTAGTTTATTTACTACCACTGCTACTACTACTTTATAGAGGATTTATATTCAGCCATGGGGCAAAAATGTTGATGTCAGTCAGTGAATTGTAATAGAGTTAAACAAATATATTAATTTATGCATTTCTGCCGATTCAATAATGGAAAGGCAATTCCAAATTTATCATTGAACAGGTGTTTGTATGCCTTTAAATATAATTTGAAAAAATCAACTTGTTATGAAGATTATATGGTCTGGTTGATTTGTTTTATTAGGAGGATATTTAAATGAAAGTACGCACTCCTATCTTGTGCACAAGAGAGTTTTTTTTTTTTTTTTTTTTTTTTCAATGTTCCTTCACAGGCTTAGTACAAAAAGCACAGTCATGCTGAATTAAATAAACATGTTATTATGGGCCTACCTTGGTTTGCATTGGGTCAAGTGAATCATATGCCTGGATTCCAACATCCAGCTTGTCACAGAATGAAGCCGACAACTTTCACAGGCCGGGGGTGTTGGGAAGCTAACACGTTTTATGATTGTTGTTTAATCTTTAAACTTCAGCTTTCATTATTTTGATGTTTTCAAAATGTTTTCAAATGTACATTATAATATTTATTATTGTTATTATTATTATGATCTCCAACTGCATGACTTCAAACTTCATTTTTCATATACGGCCGCTCTGCTCTCCTGAACTGTCCGTGATGAAAGTGAGCAGTACATGCAAAATTCCCTTTTTTTTTTTTGCACACCCAATTTAGCCCCCCTTATTTGGGATCTTAGTAAATCAGGCCCTAAGAGCCTTAGCTGTAACAGTGCTACAGTACAACTTACCCCACAGTGGTACGTTTTGATCAGGTTTAGCTTGCATTTGACAAAAAGATTTTTGGGGACAATGTTAGACAAAAAGACAATATGAATATACAAGACTGGAGTCACTGGATCAAACACACAGCTCAGCATAAAAAATACTTAACTCTTTACTGGAAACTGAGAGGAAAATTGCAGATATTCTTTAGACATTTTCCCAAAATGGCTGGAAGTATTCACTGTTCCAAACTGAGCAATACGAGAAAAAGGTCAGTCTTTTCCTCATGCCCCGCTTCCTTTGTGTAGGGGTGCATGTAATATGGAAAATAATTAACTAAGCTAGGTGTTAAAACAGTGCTATGTATCTTGGCTCAGTAAACTTGGGAATTGAAGTTTGCATCTGCAGTTTCAGTTTTATAGATGTCATCTTATCTGTCTCCAAACTTAATTTTGCAGTCAGACCCAGGATTCCAGGCTTAATTGTACATGCTCTATGGTAAAATACAGACTTAGAGGGGTTTTATTTTAATGATGAATGTGACTGTAATTTCTGCAGTTAAAGAGAAAGACGAAAAAAGAATTAAAAGATCTTTACAAACAATTAGTGTCTCTGGAATTGCAACACACTACTTAGTTAGTCGGGTCTTCTCTGTTAGTCAGTTCTTTTACAGCCACTTAACTCTGACAGATGAATCATTCAGACATAGAAAGGCTGCTAAATTCATGAAATTAACCAGGGGGTGTCAAAAGAAACAGTTCACAGAGGCACAGTTTGTTCCGATTTCTTTTAACGAAGTGAAAAACAAGAATAACACTATTTGACTCATGTAACTTTTAGTACCAAAAGGTGTTTCCTAAGGAGCTACAGATTGCCAGAATACCTGACAATGTCTCCCATTTATTTTTTGGTTGTTGATATTTGGCTACTGTTCATCTGCCAAGAGTTATTTTTCAGGCCTAATACGTTTGTTCTCCACTTGTCTACCTTTCTAACTTTTTAGAATACAGAACAGAAAAGGATCAGGTGTTGGAACAGGACTAAAAAAGATTAAAAAAGACTTTCACTGTGTGCAAAATAAAGTAAATATGTTAGCTTAGGTTTGGGAGCGGGGCTACGCCTAAATCACACCTCTAATTACCCAGCAGCCTACTTGTCACATTCTTTCAACAGACGGACTGCGCTTGTGCTCGTCTTAGTCTAGACACACTCAGTATGGATAGTGATCTTACTATTCAGCTCAATCTCTCCAGGTCAGACAATGACCTGCTCAACAACCCATTCAGCACCAAAACCTCTCCGCCTCCTGTAATCAGACAGGATTCTCGCCTTAATTGTCTGTGCTACATGATCTACGATCCTCTCTCTGTCACGCAAAGAAATACCTCCAACTCAGCCTCCTTCATCAAGACCGAACACCTGTGGCGGTTGGAAGAATGAGAACAGTTTACAGAATAAAATGTGCCCAGAGGGTATTTCATATCTGCTGTCTAGTTTACAGGAGGTGACCTTCAAGAGAGACCCCTCGGTGCCTCTCTGAGATACAAAAGAGCAACAAAGAAATAGGCCATCTGCTGTACAAGATAGAGTGTATGTTTTTATCGGGTTAAAACCGTGAATTTGGCCATCTGCTCTACAGGATGGAGTGAATACTTTTATCAGGTTATACAACAATCCAAAAATAAAATAGGCTAGATTTAAAATTTTAATCAACACTATTTCAGTGTCAGGTCATATTTCTCCTTGTGCCTGCTTCATCTCTGTCTGAGCTTTCTTAGCTCATCTCCTCTATTTTTTTATCCCTGTCTTTACAGACTAAACAAAATCCCTGTGCACATGCAGCTTTTCATCCCTCCATCCATTCCTCTACCTTTCTACTTACCAATTTTAAAACCAAGGTTTGTGACAATAAATTTTCTGCAATCTGCCAGATAGCAAACATCTACACACAAAGAAGATCTACCAGTGACATCTGGACTAAAAACCATCACCTCAGTCTTATTTTCATTAAAATGTAAAAAGTTGAAGGCCATGCAAGCTTTTAATTCCCCAAGACATTAATTGAAAACCCTGCATACAATAGTCATCTTCTGGTTTTAGGGGCACATAAACCTGTGTATCATCTGCATAACGATGAGAAGCAAACCTATGCTTTCTGATAATGGAGCCGACGAAGCAGGAGATACAGAGAAAATAGCAGAGGTCTGACAACCGAGCCATGCGGGACCCCAAACGACAATGGAACAGAGGAGGATCTGCACTGTAAGCAAGTATTGGTGCAAAACCCATCCTGGACATCCGTTGACCTGCATAGAGAAGACTTTGAAGGATTTTATATAGTATTAATTGTAAACTGGGCTAACTAGTCAATTTAAAAGTTCTTAAACATATCTGAGAAATGTTTTTGAACATTTCCTTAAGTTTTAAAGTTTTAATGTTTTTATCATGTTTTAAAACTTTTGCAACCTGAGTATCAAAGGCAAACACACCGGCAAACAAAGATGGACTTTATTTTATTCTTCGGGCTGTGGTTACTGGTGAATCTGCTGATCAGTCAGCTGTGTGCCGGTGAATTTACCGGTATTGCTTGCAAAGTCAGGCTTCAGTCCTCAAGAGACACACTTTCACGGCTAAATGTTGCCACCTTAGCTCCAGTGTCAGACTTTAATCCACAAATACCAGATCTCTTCCGGAGAGACTTTCATAGAGCAAGGAGAAATAAAGCTGCAAGTAAAACAAAGCGGGGAGGACGGGCAGGGCTTAAACTTTGGCTGAGGAAACAACGAGGTGATCGGTTTCCCTTTCCTTCTCTCATCTTGGCAAGTGTCCAGTCCCTCATGAATAAACTCCACGAACTGCAAGGCAGTGTTCACTACAAAAAGGATTTCAAAGAATGCTGTGTCTTGGCCCTCACTGAAACATGGCTCACTGAGTGGGAACCTGGACACCAATTTATCCATTGAAGACTTTGGGGCTCCACTTCGGCTGGACCGACAGGCAGAGGTAATGGGGAATTCTCAAGGAGGAGGGTTATGTCTATATATTAACAGGCATTACTGTTCTTCTGTGACAATAAGCGAGCGCATTTGTACAATGCATGTTGAACTGCTATCTGTGTCATTGCAGCCCTTTTATCTTCGCTGTGGGTTTCCCCAACTTTTCATATCAATTGTGTACGTTCATCCGGAAACGGACCCTGCCTCTGCCTCCAGCACGATCTTCGATGTTGTGCAGAAACTGCGATCCATCTCCCCTGATTCACCAAACTTTGTTCTAGGTGATTTTAACCACATTTCTCTTAAAAAAAAACATTAAAAAGATTTTAATCAATATGTCTCCTGCCAAACAAGACGTGATAATACTTTAGATTTATGTTATGGAACAGTGAAGAATGCTTTTAAAGCTGTCCCTCATTCTCCTTTGGGCTCTGCCGACCATAACTGCGTGTATCGGCTGCCCACTTACAAGACTGTTCTAAAGAGAGAAAAGGCTGAGAGCAAAGACATAAAAGTCTGGACAGAGGAATCAGTTCTCTCTCTCTGCAAGAATGTTTTAAGTGTACTGACTGGGATTTTTTTAAGCAATCATGTGGTGATGATTTAGACTCATTGGTAAATGTTACATGCTCTTATATTACTTTTTGCAGAGACATGATTATTCCATGTAAGCGGGTTAAAATATATCCAAATAACAGACCATGTGTTAGTCATCAGTCAAGTCCAGTTTACACAAGAAATCAAGTCCTGTTTACACAAGAAATCAATTGCTTTTAAACAAGGAACAGTTCCTGACCAGCATATAGCATCAAAAGAATTAAAACCTGAAATTTTAAAAGCAAAACTAAAGTACAAAACTGATTTGGAGAAGAAAATGGCCACAAACAAACTTGGTTCAGCATGGGCTAGTATGAAGACTATTGCTGGCCTTCAGAAGCCACATAGCTGCACCTGTGTCACTTCAGTTTTAATTCAGACTCTGATCTGGCAAATGCTTTTAATTCATTTTACTGTTGTTTTGATACCTGTGATTTTAGCAAGAAAATTCAGAAACTTGTTCATAACCTTAAAGACACAGAGCACTTTAAAATCAACCTCCAGGATGTGAAAAGGGCTTTTCAGAGTTTAAATTTGAACAAAAGCCACTGACAAGATAATGTATGTAGCCGTTCTGTTAAGTCTTGTGCCAATGAGTCCTGTGTTTCACTATATTAATAGTAAGTCTTTGCAAACACAACATGTTTGCAAAGACCAGCGCCTTTTCTGCTTTGAACTCTTTTAGATGAAAAATTAAACTTTGAAGCGAACTGTGAAGCTGTGTGTAAAAACGCCCACCAGCGCCTTTTCTGCCGAAGGAAACTCAGCCATTTTAACATTGACTGAACCATAAGTGACCATGTTTTATTGTGCTTTTATTGAATCAGTTTTATCTTTTTCTTTAGTGTCATGATTTGGTCATGCAACTTTGAAAGAGAGTTCCCTGCAGCAGATTGTTGAACTGTCATCTAGATGATTGGAGAGTCCCAACAGTCAGTTGCATTCCTGTAAATCAGGCAGGTACAGCAGATAGCCTCTTCTGTTTTAAAAGATGACTTTCATCCCTTTCACAGGGAGTTCCAGCTTCTTCCCCCCGGATTGAGGGTTTTGGTCTCTAAATGGAGAACTACACATTCTCCATTTACAGCTTTGTTCCTACTGCTGTTACTGAAATAAACAAGCAGAAATGATGCTGATACTCAAAACATTTAACGTAGATCCATGGATTGTTTATGGGATATCAATGGATTTTGATGGATTTTGTATTTCTTTTAAGGAAACATAGTCACAGCCGCATGTGTTCACTTCAGTCGTTTTTTTATTTGTTCTGTATTCATTTTTACAGTCTGTTTTTTTATTTTAAAGTCTGGCTCTCTTATGTGTCCTGCTGTGTTTTGACTAGTGGAGCCTCAAGAACTTCCAGCATTCTTACATATGAATGGTTCTGGGTGTGATGATTCTTTACTTTTTACAGTGTATGTGGGTATGTATGCGTTTTAAACCACTGCAAAACAAATCTACCTACGGGTATAAATAAAGTAACCTTGAACCCTTTAGACCAGAATGTTTGGTCAAATTGATTGATAAATCTGCCTCCCATTTTGTAATAGGAAGGGATATTGATTTATCTTTTTTAGACACTGTCCTGTATATTTTAGACAGTAATTGCGAGGGTTGAGATTAAGGAACTCTTAATACACTTGAAAGTATTTGTAACCGAACATTATTGAGCCTAAATTTATTTTTTATTATAGTTTTAATTTGTTGATATTCTAAAAATGTATTCTTGTCCATCCCTATTGTATAAATAATCTGTTAAATTGGATGAACTGAATTCCTTCAAATAAATGTTCCAGGTATTCAGTTCCTTTACTTAGAACAGTATACATGGGATGCATGGGATAACATATGAATAAAATAAACCATTCATATTCTGACATAGGTCATCCCATGCATACTGTTCTGTTATCCGTAACAATGCCAGACTTACATAAAGCTCACTCTTGCCTCTGCTCAATTTAATTTGGACATTTTGGGGATCCTAAGTGGTTCTCAGGTAAAGCAATTTCCTGAGGACTGCAACCCCATGCTCAGTCTCCTCCTCCCAAGCCTTCATCAACAAGTCTCCCCAGATGATCCATCCTCACACCCAATCCCTTTATCCATCCACTCGACCCATTCTTCGACCCCATCTTAGTGAAATCAAGCTGTCCACTTAGGAAGCAACACTGATTGACAATCAATTTCACATGCTGTTGTTCAAATGGAATAGACAACAGGGGGAAATCTTTGGCAATTAGCAAGACACACTCAATAAAGGAGTGCTTCAGCAGGTGGGGACCACAGACCACTTCTCAGTACCTATGCTTTCTGGCTGATGTTTTGGTCACTTTTGAATGTTGGTGGTGCTTTCACACTCGTGGTAGCATGAGACGGACTCTACAACCCACACAAGTGGCTCAGGTAGTGCAGCTCATCCAGGATGGCACATCGATGCGAGCTGTGGCAAGAAGGTTTGCTGTGTCTGTCAGCGTAGTGTCCAGAGCCTGGAGGCGCTACCAGGAGACAGGCCAGTACACCAGGAGACGTGGAGGAGGCCGTAGGAGGGCAACAACCCAGCAGCAGGACCGCTACCTCCACCTTTGTGCAAGGAGGAACAGGAGGAGCACTGCCAGAGCCCTCCAAAATGACCTCCAGCAGGCCACAAATGTGCATGTGTCTGCACAAACGGTTAGAAACCGACTCCATGACGATGGTATGAGGGCCCGACGTCCACAAATGGGGGTTGTGCTCACAGCCCAACACCGTGCAGGACGCTTGGCATTTGCCAGAGAACACCAGGATTGGCAAATTCGCCACTGGTGCCCTGTGATCTTCACAGATGAAAGCAGGTTCACACTGAGCACATGTGACAGACGTGACAGAGTCTGGAGACACTGTGGAGAGCGATCTGCTGCCTGCAACATCCTTCAGCATGACCAGTTTGGCAGTGGGTCAGTAATTGTGTGGGGTGGCATTTGTTTGGAGGGCTGCATGGCCCTCCATGTGCTCGCCAGAGGTAGCCTGACTGCCATTAGGTACCGAGATGAGATCCTCAGACCCCCTTGTGAGACCATAAGCTGGTGCGGTTGGCCCTGGGTTCCTCCTAATGCAGGACAATGCTAGACCTCATGTGGCTGGAGTGTGTCAGCAGTTCCTGCAAGATGAAGACATTGACGCTATGGACTGGCCCGCCCGTTCCCCAGACCTGAATCCGACTGAGCACATTTGGGACATCATGTCTCACTCCATCCACCAACATCACATTGCACCACAGACTGTCCAGGAGTTGGCGGATGCTTTAGTCCAGGTCTGGGAGGAGATCCCTCAGGAGACCATCCGCTGTCTCATCAGGAGCATGCCCAGGCGTTGTAGGGAGGTCATACAGGCACGTGGAGGCCACACACAATACTGAGCCTCATTTTGATTTGTTTTAAGGACATTACATCAAAGTTGGATCAGCCTGTAGTGTGTTTTTCCACTTTAATTTTGTGTGTGACTCCAAATCCAGGCCTCCATTGGTTAATAAATTTGATTTCCATTGATGATTTCTTTGGGATTTTGTTGTCAGCACATTCAACTTTGTACAGAACAAAGTATTCAATGAGATATTTCATTCATTCAGATCTAGGATGTGTTATTTGAGTGTTCCCTTTATTTTTTTTGAGCAGTGCATATCGTTTTCAATAATACAGAAAGGCAGGGGTGCTGAAATCCAGTCCTTGAGATCTACCATCCTGCAACTTTTAGATGCATCCCGGCATCTCAAAGTTGCAGGGTAGTAGCTCTTGAGGACTGCTCTTAGACGCACCTGCTCTAAGGTGTAGGTAGAATGCTTGTGCCCAGATGCAGGTCTACAGATTTAAGTAGGACGACTTCGGGCAAAGCAGTACAATCTGTCAGTTATGCTGACAAGGTTAATATGAAAGATGGCACCACGGCTAACCAGTTTTACCTTCTTCAAACTAACACCCAGACTCACCAACTTCAGTGTAACTGCTTGCATATTTCCTACTTTCCAGACAAACGCAGAGGTGAATGTTGTTGTGCTAGACCCTAGAGAAGCATGTCATGGTTGCAATGAGAAGACCACATGGTTTCCATGACAACAGCAGCAGCAGTAATGTTCTCAGTCTACTACGTATTAACAACTGTCAGTAAGTATGTTTGTATCAGTGAGTTTTGGCTGCTACTACTCGTACTCGTACTCGTCGTCTTGTGCTTTATCTTGGACCGGGTCGCGGGGGCAGCAGACTCAGCAGAGACAAGAACTGTTGAAAGTCAGTAAATGTTATAAAGATAATGTATTGCAAAAGGTGGGTCATTCATAAAAGATCAGTTTTTTTAATTTCAAAGTGAGCATTGTTTTGTGATTTAGGGGTCACAAAAAACATGGTCAAATTATTGTTATCCAGAAGATAGAAAAAATATCACAACATAAGTTTTAGTGAATATCCAACACTTCTAGAGCAAAGTTTAATAAATGTCTGCGACTTGTTAGGAATAACCTTTATTAATATGCTCATAGCTGTTTTTCCCATTTATGCAGTAGTGAAATAAAGTATAGGTTCTAATGTTTTCCTTTGTTACAATAGGAGAAGAATGCTCATAGACACACAGTACAAGGATAAATGGCCCAAGGGTTGTCATGAATGACCTGAAGCTGGGGCACTGGGGTAGATAGTGGAGCAGCTGATATTACTGGTTTGATTAGAAAGCTACAGCACACTTAGATTAAGTATGGACACCAGCTACTACACAATCTAACAGATACCAAAGAGCAAAGTGTACCGGAGTCAAATTCCTTTTTTGTATGTACAAACTTGGCAATAAAGCTGATTCTGATTCTGATTCTGATTCTGAGATAGACACCACAATGGTGACACATAGTCCACTGATAATCACTGAGGGAGAGCACATCCATTGCATTGGATTGCCAGATATAAAAACTGTATGTGACCTTCTATCGGGGCTCTTCGTCATGCTCTAACAGACTGCGACGGTCCGAGCGCCTCAGTGCTGATCTCTGTAATCATTCCTCTGCCTTAACTTAGAATAAAAAGAGCTAAAAGTTAGACACTGGTTGAGAGTTGTTCCTTTAAGAGTCTTTAGATAGAGTGAAACGCTTCATGGGGACCAAGTACCGGAGGAGCTCCGAGGCGTCTGACCGTCAGCAGGGTGCATTTAAAGGTGCATGAAATTGTATAACTTAAGGAGTTTTAGTTTATTCATGACATTTTTGTGCGGCCTTATATCTTTTGTTTTGTTTTGTTGTGTGAAAAGGCCACGATTTCTTTAAAGAGTATGTTCTACAAAGTCCTTCTTTTATTTTAATTTCCCTTAGTTGCATAACTGATGATGCCGAAGCAATGCATTTTAAAGGAGAATATACCAGGAACTAGTGTTATGCTCGCTGCGCCTGTTTTAGAAGCTTCTTGTGGAAAAGGACTCACAGCAAAAATTTAATATATCAAATCCAATCCCGTCTTTTATGAGATTATCTGTTTACCACCAAACAAACATGCATCATAGCACACAAATACCTGGTGCAGGTTGTGCGTCCGCACATGTTTGGATGCATTTTTAATCATGCCTCCCCATCTCATCCAGCAGCAGGAAGAGCATACCTCTTGTAGTCTGAAAAACTGGCAGCCACCTCCTCCACTCCACCTTCATGAATAAGTAAACACATTGAACCAGGCAGAAAAGCAGTCGGTAAAATTCCCAGCTGGAGGCATGAAGATTTGCTTTCTTCTGTAGGAAATGTTGTTTACTTGTTGATGATTTCATTGCCTTTTTCTTTGTGAACTCTATTAACATTTTCCTTATAGTCTTGATCCACGCATTAGCTTTAATTCTGCTCTGGAGATTGCATTTCACTGCCTCAATCATACTTGGCGCAACTGTTATTAAAGTACACAAAAACGATTTGCCTTGGTCTTCAATATCTATCTGTCTATCTATCTATCTATCTATCTATCTATCTATCTATCTATCTATCTATCTATCTATCTATCTTATCTATCTATCTATCTATCTATCTATCTATCTATCTATCTATCTATCTATCTAATCTATCTAATCTATCTATCTAATCTATCTATCATCTATCTATCTATCTATCTATCCATCTATCCATCATCCATCCATCCATCCATCCACCCTATCTATCTATCTATCTATCTATCTATCTATCTATCTATCTTATCTATTCTATCTATCTATCTATATCTATCTATCTATCTATCTATCTATCTATCTATCTATCTATCTATCTATCTATCCTCTGTCTGTCTGTCTGTCTGTCTGTCTGTATAAATTGTTGCAGAAGATGAAAACATGTTGGCTGTTTTGAGTGGCAAATTGACTAAAGTAGAGGTGAGTGTTCTTTATGGAGGCTCTGGCTGTATAGTCTTTGTTCTCATCTGAAATAGGGAAGGCTGCAGTGGGAACCATTAACTATTTTAAAGCAATTTCATCCTCTGAAAAAATTGGAATTGCAGGTGTAGTGCTGTGGCTACGTCGCCTTGAAGATACAAGCAAATTATCTGACTGTTAACTGTTTTGATGTGGGGTTCTCTTGAGAGGATATGAGCTGTTAACATCTTACCAACGGTAAATAACTGTTAGCATTTTCATATAGTGTAAATTGAAGATTGCATTTTCCCAGGGATTGCTAATTACCTGCATGAGTGGGGCCAGTTCTAAACCGGAATTCTGTCATTTTAAAGCAACTCCAGCTTTAAATAATAGTTGAGTGAGTCTTTATTAGTGCAGACATATGGTCTGCACAGTTGACATACGCTCTGTCTTGTTCAGATTAAGGTAGACGCCTCTAAGCACCATTCACACCTACCAATTTGAATGGTGCTTTGTCTGAATGGTTAGATCTCAGTTGTCCACTTTAAATTAGAAATAAAGTCCATTACTTAGCAACAAGCAGGACATTAACAAGGCAACAGATGTGTCTGCAACATCTCAAATACATTCTGTCAATTGAATGCCACTGTTATTCAGACATAAACATGAAATTAATGAGTCACAGTTCTGTGAATTTATCTGCTACAAAACTTGATGAGTCTGAAATTTAAATATGCTAGGTATATGAATTATTAGGAGATAAACTGTGATTGACTAAACACAACATAAACATAGCTGTAGCCCTCACATTTTTCATATAAAAGTGATAGGGGACATTACAATACAGTAACTAAAAGCAGCTTCGTCTTCATAAATGTCACACTGCAGAGAAAACTCACCCAAACTGCATCCTGATATCCATAGATCAATAAAACCCTGTGTTGTGACTCATCATTTCTTTTTCACTGTAAAAAAATTCCAGCAGAGAGTTCAAAAAGTGTTCTTGGCTTAAACTCTTAATATCTTACCCAAACAGCAGTGCCACAGGACCACAAATCAGTCCATCTGCATTTTCTTAAAAACTGTTGACGAGATAATGCTGCATACAAGACAACTCATAACAATAAGACAGACCCCATCTTGCACTGATTGAAAATAGAACGCTCAATTTAACGTAAATTATGGAACGATTCCACTTAAGGGACATGCAGCAACCCTAAAATATAGGAGACTTCTGGATGTGGACACGTATTAGAAATGTAAACGAACAGTATTACAAAAGCACACACAACTTCTTCATAGTTTCAGCAATGGATCCAGAGGCTGAGAAGTATCACTCACTTTAACACCTTCTGACAAGCAAAGTAAAAAGCAGTATAAGAAATAAATTCAGCATACTTGTTAAATAAAATTGAAAAAAATGGACTGCAAAGCATCAGTGTGTTATTTTTCAAAACAATCCATCATAGCCTGCCCTGCTGCGTCTTTCCTGCCACACACACAGACACACCCACAACAGCTCACCACTGTCCTTCTGGGTTCATGCACTGTCTGGATGTCAACAGGCAAATGAACAGCACTGTTTACCAAATGGCTTTGTTGTTCAGCACACAAGCTTATTAATTTGGCATCTCATTACAGGCGTCGACGAGCCATTTTCTAGGAAATTAATTGCATTTTTTTTTGCACACTCTTGTCATTATCATTCTTCGTTGCATATGGATTAGCTGTGACCATAATAACCCTAAATATTTCTATTACAGGAAGCTCAGACAGGGTTAGTAAATGAGCCAAAGGCGTGATCATGTTAGTGTGCACATTGAGGCTGAATTTCAAACAGTAGCCTTTGTGCAAGCTGTGGAAATCAGGCTCCAGGTGCTTCCGGCTAAATAAATACAATGGCAAACAGTTAATGTAACACAATCTTTTCAAAATGTTGGTCTTCTTATTTCTCTCCGTTTCTGAAATTGGGCCAACCCTCACAAAATGTACAGGTGTATGTCATCCTATAGCCATTATGGTGGCTTGTTGGTTAATACTGTTACTTCACAGTGGGTGCAGAGGGTTCCCTGCCTCTTGCCCATTGAGGCATCAGCACCCCAAATGCTGCACCCACCACATTTCTTGTTAGTTCTAAATAGAAATTCACCATGAAGTTGGTAGGTAACTAGAATAGCCTGGATCAGTGAAAAATCTTTTTCTGATTAATGCACCATCCCAAAGTGCTAACAGGTTTGTGCTAACAGCTATAGTCTTTCGTGTGGATCCTGTTACTAAGTTAAGGGGACTCAAAGGTAGCTATTTTTAGTGAGGAGTTCAGAGCACCAACTCTAAAGGGCAAAACATAGTTGAGCGTACAGTAAGCAGTTCTGTTCGCGCACGTTTGAGGCTTCATGGCCGAGCGAACCAATTTCCTACATTTCCCACACTGTTTTCCATGGTGCCATTGGACGGGGAAGCAGAGCTAATTTGTTGTGTAGCTTTGGATAAACAAAATGAAAAGAAGGAGGTATTAAAGGCCATTACCACACTACAGATGAAGAAGGGGAATACACCTGTCAGTGCGGCGCAGAGAGTGGCAGTGATGCTGCACGTACTCGGATGTGTGTCACATATGAAACAATTCGATGTAGAGACTTTTTCTCTCCAAGCAGTTTATTGTCTGACACCCCTCACGCAGTCGTTAAATTGTAGCTTTGTGCGCACAAGTTGGATGCCCGCTTTGAGTCCATGCGGAGTCCATGGAGTCAAGTACACCCGACTATGTTTTGCTCTTTAATC
This sequence comes from Crenichthys baileyi, assembly GCA_036173005.1. Classification (NCBI taxonomy): domain Eukaryota; kingdom Metazoa; phylum Chordata; class Actinopteri; order Cyprinodontiformes; family Goodeidae; genus Crenichthys; species Crenichthys baileyi. The sequence continues at coordinate 69,929 of JAHHUM010000435.1, read as the reverse complement.
TTAATCATCTCCATTTTATAATTTTCATTCTTTGCTTACACGTTCACCTATACCAGTGTTGTGATACTTTAAAAAAATGTATTTACATACTTTTTTTATAATTTATAATGTATTTTATAGTCTATTATAATTGTTTCTTAAAATTATATTATCATCAATTATTTCCATTCATTAATATGAGCATTTTTTCCTTGCTTTCTCGTATTTGTATAACTGAAAATACAAAATTTTGATCACTGCCAAAAACACCCTTTTCCAGTCCCTTTTAAAATCTTTATAAAATAATTTTAAACAATTTAAGCTCTAAGGCAAGGGATGCATCTCAACGTTGCAGGAGTAGCTCTCCAGGACTGGAGTTGGAGACCCCTGCTATATAGAGCTGAATAATACTTTTAAATTTCCTCCAATCAATTAAGTTTCTGAATTGTTTTTTATATCTGAGGTTGCCTTAGTAGATCATCAGAAAAGTTAATGAACATTTAGTGCACATTTAACACATTTTTTGTGGATTTACATAAAAGGTATCCCCAAGACAATTGTAATAGTTACTCTGTTACTCTGATCCAGTGATGTCAATGGAAGCCATACCACTATGTTTTTTCCTACGAATAACTAATTATTTAATGAAATCTAACCAGGTGTTAGGCTGTTGCACTGAAAAAGTGGAAATTGCTACAATAACTTTAGGTCTGATGTTGCATACAAACACATGGTACACTGGAGGGCAATAGCAGCAGGTGCACAACTTTCTTGTGTCATTTAAAGGATACCATTGAAAATGTATCATTTTCTTTCCGTTCCAAACTAATTAACCAAACAAGCCTAAATTAATTTGGAGGTGTCTGCAACAGTTGTTGGCATTAGTGTCTCCTATGCAATGATTTTTATTAGGTGTCATCCGAGAGTTTGAGTTTACCAACCAAAGCAAAAAGTGTGATATTTGGCTTTGTGATGAAGTTGTGTGTCTGGTTCCTGCTCACAGATAAGACTTGATAGAGGAACATTTAAAATGCAAATGCATGTTCAGTGGTAATGTGTTTTTGGCTGTGAAAGATCACTCAAAGAAAAAAAATGTGGAAAAGAAGAACAAAAAATTAAGGACTCAGTTAATTAACAGATCCTGTGACAGGGTGGTACACATCAAAGAGAGTGAACTCATGCCATAATAATTTGCAGTCTTTATTCTTTGCCATTTCTTCACCTCTCCACCACCTTTCATAAGCCAATTTGAGTGATCTTGTTCAAAAAAACAGCCAGACCAACAAAAAGTACTGATCTCTACCTCTGACTCTAAGCTTTGTCTTTTATTAGACAAAGTACATCGATCTAGCTCATTTCTGAACAGCAGTAGACAATGGTTCGAGTTGACTTAGTTTGTTGAAATTGACAGACATATATCTTTAGGGACTTAAGTTAATGCTATGTTGAGTATTTGTTCATCTTTTCAATTAGATCTTTTGTTATTTTTCCATTTAAACAAGCATTATAGCGCTGATCAACAAAGTCCAGGAGTTGTTCTAAATCTCTAACCAGATGTTCTTGCTGACTTACAAATATCCTCTCACATTCCCTGAAACTCAAAGTTAGCATGACCAAAACAATGGTCTCTGAGACCATGAGACAGGATTTGAAAGCTAAAAATGATAAAACAGCGAGAGCCGTAATACATGCAGCCTTCCTGTTATCCACAAAAAAATCTCACTCTCTCTTGCTCTTTTGTAGCCTGAATTAACCACATGCCTCTCTTGGCATATTGTATAAAATACGATTTCCTTTAAAATATTTTCCTCAGATTTCATTTTAAACTGATTGAGTAAATAGCTAAACGTGAGTTTGCGTCACCTAATAGCTACTTCCACACAGAATAGTCTTATCAACCGGGCCACTGGTCAGACCCAATCAAGCTGAAAATTTACAGATTTAGGTCACAAGCCGACTTCTTGGTGCACCTCTTGTGAAAATCTTGTGAAAATATTAAACTCTTACCTTATTTAAAATAAGATCATTTCCTCAGTTCAACAGAATTTAGTACAATTTCTTTATATTTGTTAAAATATTATCATTTTGTATTAACTTAGTTTTGCATTTCTGGTATACCTGTTGATTACGGGCTGCATACTTGCTCCTTGTTTTTAAATCTAAGTATGTTACATTTGATTATATAAAGAGGGCTCTACAAATAAAATCTGATTGGTTGGTTGTTTGGAAAGTTTTTAAATGTTTCCGTTCCAACTCAAAAGTTATTTATGGTTCCTGTATCAATGTCTTAACAGATTTGGAAAAACATATACAATCTAATCGTTTATGTTCCCATATCACTGTCTAGAGCATGTGTGTCAAACTCCAGTCCTCAAGGGACAGTGCTCTACAACTCTTAAATGTGCCTCTGCTTCAATCACCTGAATCACATAATTAGGTCAGTACCAGAACTCTAGGACTGTAGAACCCGACTGCGCGCGGAGTAGTCAATTCAGCCATTTGATTGAGGTGTATTGGGCCTGGACACATCGAAATGTTCCATGACCAAGGCTTTATTTTAGTCAGAGTAACATACACTTTTGATTTTTGATGGAAAAATCAAAAATAGAGCCTGATGATCTGTTTGTTCTATATGTTCTACAAAAAACAAGAATGTTTCATGGTTATAAGTACTTGTAAATTATGCTGCATGGAGAGAATTCACCTGTTTTACTGATCAAAGTTTTATAGATCAGGTCTTGAACAGAAGCTGAAAAGTGAAAATGATAAAAAAAGTATGTGGGCTGAGAGCTGTATAGATAGAAAAAAGTGAGTTTATCAGACGTCTGTGGGCTGCACCTAATCTCTGCCTTAGGTTACGAGGAAGCAGAACGTGTGGAACAGAAGAGATGATATTTATCTTATTCAACTATTGATTTTTATACTTTTTAAAAAGTGTCCACAGCACAACTCCCACTGCATAACTATGATCTGGGTTTTCTGTCATTTAAAACTGCTCTGGCTGGGCTCAATCCAGCTGTAAAACATAAGTAGTAAATTGGAGCAAGAAACCTCTTCACATTAGCACTGGTTAAAATAATCTGATCTCCGTAATCAGCTATTGCAGTTGCAACAAGCTGCTCAGTATTCAGGATTAAAGCAGGCTTTCGGCCCTGAGCAAACAATTTTCTTCTTCTGAGGCTTGGCACTCATGCACAGCAGGCTTGCTGTATATGTAAATTGCTGAACACACTGAAGTGTATTTACCTTTCAGGTCAAAGACGAACATGAAAGGCTTCTGCGGTCCCAGTGGTGGTGTCTGTAATGACGATGGGCTCGCCTCAGCAGTCGCCGTTTTGACCCACATTAGCTTGCTGCCCATATAGAGGCATCCGAGGTGGAGGATAACAGCAGGATATAGAGTCTGAGACACACGTCAATTTGCTTGATTATTTTTACAGGGTTCTACAAAAAGTTTGTAATCTAGAAGGCATTTTTAAAAAGCCATTAAAAGCCCTTGGCACAGGTGGCAGAGGACGTCGCAGTGGTATGATGATCTGCTCTGAAATAAAAACCATAACAACCCATCACAGCAGAGGCTGTGCCATCTTTATTGTTCAGACTCCACTTTGATTTTAACTGTGAAGAAATCAGAAGAGAACATCACTGAGTCAGTCTGCCTTTATTTATTCAAGGTGACCCGTAGAAAAGACTGTCTACTGACGGCAGGAAATAAAAAGTTCAGACACAGCATCTGTGTGCATGTATAAAAAATACAAAAAAGCATATAAGGAACAGGTGTGTTTTTTATATCATGAAATACTGCTGAATTTTAGTACGAGCATTGCTTTTTGAATTTGTTTAATGTTTGTTTTAGTCTTGTGTAAAGTTAAAGCAAAAATGTTTTTCTGCATTTTGGAATGCATCTTCTCACTTTGTCACTTGTGATTTATTTCTGTTTTTCATCTGACATTTGTATTCACAAGCCCAAGTTATGCTGGATTAATCCAGGCTGGGCTGCATATAGAGACAGCTGTGATATTTTTAATACAGCCGAGGTCAGAAGTTTACATCCATCCAAACATATACATGCATCTATATTATTTTAAATGGTTCTTTTTTCAGGGTGGGGGGATAATACATCGTACAGCTTCAATTATTTTAATTATTATTTATTATTATTACTTTTATTATCATTATTATTATTTTATTATTATTATAATAAATTATTATTATTGTTATTATTTTACTCTGAGCCCCACAACACTACATATACAGGATCTCAAGACATAAACTCACCAAGAAAAGTAATAAAAATTGTGTTTGACTGATTATTTCTGTTACTTATTTATCCAAAAGGACAAGACGTTTGTTTTGAGCAGACAAGCTGAGGCTTTTACCGAAAATTGTAGCAACCTTAAGAATGGTGGTGACCGCATCATGCTGAGGGGCTGGATCTCTGCCAGTTTTGCTGGTGCATAATTTCATTAATGAAACTTTAATGAAAAGTTTTACCAGAATACATGGTTATGTTTGAGCCTGTTAATATACATTTGAACCAGTGTGGTTTGGAAAAAATACATAAAATGTTGAAACCTTGCAAATTCTTGTTTTCAAAAAGTTATTTGTCAGATTTATCATGTATATTAATTACATCATATAATATGTATGTTGTATAATTGGTGTGCCTACTTGAAGGAGAAATTCAAAGAAATCAATAAAATAAATACAATTTATATAATATTTACCCCCATGAAGAGTTGGATGCATACTTCTAACCCAAGCTGTTGGCTCACTCTTTTCTTTTATCTGAACCGTTTGAGACACATCTTATTGTCTGTGTCTGTTTTGAACCTGCCTCCCACCAGGAGCTGAATCGACCCATCATCTCACCTGACACAGTCTTTCAGACAGTGTCTGGCTGGGATTTGAATGGTGTATATGCATCAGCTACTAGGCCACCTGCAGTTATTCTTAATACCCTCTCTGAGTAGCCTCCCAGATAAGTTGACCGAAGAATCCTTGCAGTTTTAGTCACACAAAGAGAAAAGTGAGAAAAAAGGTTTCGAGCAGTACTTTACAAAACAAAGTTGCAATCAGTGATGCGTTTACATCAATTTGTTACCTTACAAGTGTATAGGTCAAAACCACTTTTCAGTGTACGATTATTAATTCTGACTTGGTTGAGGAGGTAATATTTAAAGCTGCACCGCTGACTTAAAAAATCTAAACCAGAGAAGGCATTTCCACACTCAGACTAAGGGTAGCCCAGCCCCTCCATATACCATTAACCGCATCAAGCTATCTGCCTTTTTTCCATCAATAATATGAGCTCGCTGTGTACATCCATGTGGAGGCTTACAGCCCTGTCTCTGCTGTTAAAAGTATCCCATCCATCATTTTCTGAGTCAATGTATTACAGCGAGTTTTTTGCTGAACAGGCAGATTCAGTTTCAGCATCTCAGTTACACACATTCCCACTTGGGAGCATCCCGCTACAATCCCAGTCTCCTACCGGTTAATATCTTGTTGCCAGTGGTGCAAATGAGTATTAAGTGCTTTCCCAAGGGGCCACATTGTTGGGCGTTGCTGAAATGAAAAGATTACTCATTAATTTTTTACAGTAACACTTTCATTACAGTCCAGTTATTAAATCTTCAACCCTTCAGCCTGAAGCTTATCTCTTCTAACTTTAATACAGACTGCAGTCTCTCTCTCGTTTTCCCCAATTACAGCTCAAATTGATTGCTTGTTCTTTAACCTGTCAGCTGTGGTCACTTTTTCTTTTATCCATGACCCCTTCAAACGTAAATAATTCAAACAGAGAAAAAAAATGGAATTTACATGAAAAGTAGCTTCTTCCAAATCATAAAAAGGACTCAGATTTAAGATTTCAATTCCAGGGAGAACATATTAACAGTCATATTGCGACATACATAAAACACACACACCTAAGATTCAGCAGCAGAGGATTAAAACTATTCAGTAATCAATACTCAGCTGACATCCAGTTAAACCATACAAAAGTCTCTCTTCTTTAACTGGAAACTATTTTCTGTCTATAGGTTATAGAAGGCCTGGTGTCAATATGTAATAAAATCTTTTTTTTCTATTATGCTGTCATGATGTGTGTGCATGTAAATAATCAGATTCAATCAAGCTTATTGTGTAAATCAAACAAACATCATCTTGCCTTAAGTAATTGCCTGTCTATCTTTACACACGTGAAATTGAGTGACATCTCATTCTTAATCTATTGGGTTTATATGCTGTAACAGCTGTCACGCTTCTAGGATGGCTCTTTGCAAGGGCTCATCCAAGTGTTACCTTATAGAGAAACCAGGCTTTGCATGTGCTCCAAATGCTTATCATTTGGAGCACAGGGACATGTCTCCCTGTCCCTGTTCGACAGGGAGACATGATTTGTTATCCAGTGGTCGAAATCTTTACATGACTCCAAGGAAATCCAGTTGATGATGCTCTGTATATTTTGCTTTTTAACTGATCCGTAGGAGCATTCGCTGACCATGCTGATTTTATGTCACTTACCACTTTGTAGCTGAGTTTCTGTCATTCTCAATAACTTCAACTGTGTTGTAAAACAAGAGTTGGAATATTTAGTACTTTAGTGGAAATTTAACAAGTGGACATATTGCCCAGGTAGGTTCCTATCATATTACCATGTTAGATGCTGGATTATACAACTGTGGCCATGGAAGTGATGGGAACATCTGAATTTAATGATCTGGAGGGGACAGCGAATACATTTGGCGGTATTGTGTAACTCATGAAAACAAAAACTCATTCAATGAGGATGTACATTTTGCTCAAACGACAAGACAGAAGATTTTAACATTTTGGGAAAACTAAGAAACCAATTTTTGATTTTAACGCCTGGAATAAAGGTTTCACAAAGATGTGTTTTCTTGAAGTATCTTTAATAAGTACCGAATATTCCCGTTCAGATTTAACCAGTCCATATATTGTTCTGTATCAATTTGAATATGTTCTTTGTTGTGTTTTCACAAATTGAATAAAGGTTTTATAAATAAAGTAGTGTGCTTAAAATTGTTTCTATTCAATCTAAAAATATAATTATCCAATTCATTTTATAGTTTGAACTAGTGCTGATCAAATGCAGCCCAGACTGTGAAATAGACTTTAGCACAGATAAGAATTTGCACAAAAAAAACGTCACCATAATTAGCCATTTGTAGCTTTTTCATAACAGTTTTTAACAATTACTTGAATCTCATCTGTCTTGCTTTCAATATTTTTTTTTACAAGGAACATAAAATGCTGAAACTTAGTTACCTATTTACGTGTTTACCACTTACAGATTTCTATGATTTTTTTCTTTTTTGTCACAGTTATATTTTTCAGAACATCAAACAAATTTTTTTACATCAAAGTTAACCTGAATAATTAATAATAATTAAATGCAGCTTTTACCGATTTCAGTTATCAAGGGAAAATAGCTGCCAAACTAACTTAGCTGTATGTAAAACAGCAATTGTCTCCGTTGTTAAATCATACATTAGCTGTAATTAACCACATTTATTTTGAAAAACAGTTAAGTCCTGATTGCTACCAGACCAGAAATCACTTAAATAAAACATGTCTGACAACAAGTTCTTAAAAGCAACACATCATGCTTCGATTTAAATAAATTCAAGAAATGATAAGAAATAAAATCTTTGACACTTCACAGTCTGGAAAGGTTCAATAAGCCATTTCTAGAAATGAGACATTTCTAAGGGTTTTTGGACTCCAGTAAACCACAGTTAGAGCCATTATCTACAAATAGAGAAAACATGGAACAATCTGGAACTTCCCAGGAGTGACCAGCTGACTAAAGTTACTCAAAGAGGGCATCGATGATTCATCCGGGAGATCACAAAAGACCCAGAACAAAATCTAAAGCATTGCAGGACTCATTAGCCTCAGTTAAGGTCAGTGTTCATGATTCAAGGACAGCCTACTATCTGTATTCTATTTCAAATCAAAGTTATACAATAAATTTAAAAAAAGCAACCATTTTTTACAGATCACCTTGCCGTTCATGTACTCGTACTCGTACTCGTCGTCTTCCGCTTCGCGGGGGCAGCAGACTCAGCAGAGACACCCAGACGCCCCTCTCCCCAGACACCTCCTCCAGCTCCTCCGGGGGGAGCCCAAGGCATTCCCAGGCCAGCCGAGAGACATAGTCCCTCCAGCGTGTCCTGGGCCGTCCCCTGGGCCTCCTCCCGGTGGGACGTGCCTGGAACACCTACCGAGGAAGGCGTCCAGGAGGCATCCGGTATAGATGCCCGAGCCACCTCAACTGGATCCTCTCGATGTGGAGGAGCAGCGGCTCTACTCCAAGCCCCTCCTGAATGGCCAAGCTCCTCACCCTATCTCTAAGGGAGTGCCCGGCCACCCTACGGAGGAAGCTCATTTCAGCCGCTTGTATCCGGGATCTCGTTCTTTCGGTCATGACCCAAAGTTCATGGCCATAGGTGAGGGTAGGAACGTTAGACCCGACCGGTAAAATCGAGAGCTTCGCTTTTCGGCTCAGCTCTCTCTTCACCACAACGGACCGGCACAGCGCCCCCATTACTGCGGCAGCCGCACCAATCCGTCTGTCGATCTCCCCGCTCCATTCTTCCCTCACTCGTGAACAAGACCCGAGATACTTGAACTCCTCCACTTGAGGCAGGAACTCCCCTCCAACCTGAAGAGGACAAGCCACCCTTTTCCGGTTGAGTACCATGGCCTCTGACTTGGAGGAGCTGATCTTCCTCCCAGCCGCTTCACACTCGGCTGCGAACCGCCCCAGCGCATGCTGTAGCTCTTGGCTAGAGGGGGCCAGCAGGACCACATCCTCTGCAAAAAGAAGAGACGAAATCCACTGGTCCCCGAACCAGACCCCCTCCAGCCCTTGGCTGCGTCTAGAAATCCTGTCCATAAAAGTTATGAACAGGACCGGTGACAAAGGGCAGCCCTGCTGGTCCAACATGCACCGGGGAAAACAGGTCCGACTAAGTGCCGGCAATGCGGACCAAAATTTCCCGCTCCGCTCGTACGGGACCGGATGGCCCCAAAAAAAAGGGGCCCCCCGATTTCATACTCCTGGAGCACCCCCCACAAGGCATCACGAGGGACACAGTAAATGCCTTCTCCAGGTCCACAAAACACATGTGAACCGGTTTTGGGAAAAACTCCCATGAGCCCTCGAACCGTAGGGTTTAGAGCTGGTCCAGTGTTCCACGGCCGGGACGAAAACCAGACTGCTCCCCCTGAAGCCGAGTTTCGACTATCAGCCGGACTCCCTCTCCAATACCCCTGGCGTAGCCCTTACCAGGGAGGCTGAGGAGTGTGATCCCCTGTAGTTGGAAAAAACACCATCCCGTCCCCTTCTTATGAAGGGGGGGCCCCCACCCCGGGGCTGCCAGTCCAGAGGCACTGTCCCCGACCGCCATGCAATGTTGAAGAGGCGTGTCAACCATGACAGCCCCACAACATCCAGAGATTTGAGGTACTCAGGGCGGATCTCATCCACCCCCAAAGCCTTGCCACCGCGGAGCTTTTTTACCACTTCGGTGACTTTAGCCTGGGTGATGAAAGAGTCCATCCCCGAGTCCCCAGCTTCTGTTTCCACCAGGGAATGAGTGATGGCAGGATTGAGGAGATCCTCGAAGTACTCCTTGCACCGCCCGATAATGTCCCCAGTCGAGGTCCGCAGCCTCCCACCCCCACTATAAACAGTGTTGGCGAAGCACTGCTTCCCCCTCCTGAGGCGCTGGATGGTTTGCCAGAATCGCTTCGAGGCCAACCGGTAGTCCTTCTCCATGGCCTCACCGAACTCCTCCCAGGCCCGAGTTTTTGCCTCTGCCACAGCTCGAGCCGCAGCACGCTTGGCCTCACGGTACCTGTCAGCCGCCTCAGGAGTCCCACAAGCCAACCACAGCCGGTAGGACTCCTTCTTCAGCTTGACAGCATCCCTTACTGCCGGTGTCCACCACCGGGTTCTGGGATTGCCGCTGCAACAGGCACCGCAGACCTTACGGCCGCAGCTACGGGCAGCAGCATTGACAATAGATGCGGAGAACATGGTCCACTCGGACTCTATGTCTCCAACATCCCCCGAAATCGGGTCAAAGCTCTCCCGGAGGTGGGAGTTGAATACATCCCTGGCCGAGGGCTCCACCAGGCGTTCCCAGCAGACCCTCACTATGCGCTTGGGCCTGCCAAGTCTGTCCGGCTTTCTCCTCCTCCAACGGATCCAACTCACCACCAGGTGGTGATCAGTGGACAGCTCAGCCCCTCTCTTCACCCGAGTGTCCAAAATATGCGGCCGAAGGTCTGATGATACGACAACAAAGTCGATCATTGACCTCCTGCCGTTCATGTCATGAAAGTCAATCTGGCAACATCACAGCAGCTGTGCTTTGGAAATGTGCATAAAATGTGTAACTTACACACACTGGGCCTTTGCAGATTTGTTTTAACTTAGGCACATTGGAGGGTTTTTGGACATGAATGGCCTATTTAATGTTGTGCCGCTGAATCTCAATCAGATTTAAGTCCAGACTTTGACTAGGTCACTCTAAACCTTCATTTTGGTTTTATGAGTCTTTCATAGGTTAACTTGATAGTGTGCTTAAGATCATTGTCATTACTGCAAATTTCAAGTTCATTTTAGCTTTAGGTCACTTATGCCCCTTTTCCACTGGCTCTATTTAGCCTGGCTCCACTCCACTCGGCCCCCTTTGCGAGCGTTTCCACTTCTGTTACCTATTTTTTTGGTCCTAGCTCCTGAGCAGGTACGATCGGGGCTGAGTAGGGACTCTAGTGATGTGAACTGACTGCTGTTAACTGATTGGCCATGGGAGGAGGAGAAATGAGAAGGTTTTCCCTGAGGTAGTGCAGGGAAAAGTAAATAAAACCCAAGAGCAACTACAAAAATGTTAAGTACTGACTGGCTGGAGTGGGACAGATCTGCTCTGTTAGCTATGATGCTGCATAAAGGTTTTAGCAGTTTTTTTTCTGCTGCAAAATCCAACTTTTCCAACTATTTGCAAAAAGATAAAAAACAACTTCTGTGCATATTGTAACATCCGGTTTTTACAACTTTTTTGAAAATTGAAGCATCTAATGACCTTCATTAGTCCCTTTTACTTTTTATCTAGCTTTTTCTGCAAAAAAATATTGTAATTTTTTTATGATTTCCCTCCTTTTCAGAAGTTTCAAACACTGAAACACCAGTTAGGCAGGGCCCATCAGCTCTTATTTCTCTTTCCGAGAGACTCTGGTTAATGTGCAGTAGTGAAGAGAAACTCTCTAAGGATATATTACTATTTGAAATGCAGAAGCTCATTGGTATGCTCCTCTATCTGTTTTTATTTTACAGCCTCTAATCTAAAATGACTTCAGTTGTGGAAATGTGCTCCCTGGCCATGCATGCTGATAATTTGCTGACAAAAAAAAAAGAAATAAATAATAAAAGGAACACCTCAGCAGAGACGCATTTCAAGCACAAGCAAATAGACCCCAAATGTGTAGCCTATTTATCCGCCAAACGTAGCTTCATTTCCATATAAATGTATGTGACCTATAGGAGGCTTGTTTGGTGTTTAGCTTCACTAAGAGAAAGCAAACTAAAATCTCATTTCTTAGAAGGATTCTCTCTCGCAGAGTAAGCATGCAGCCATTCTTGTGCCTTGTTAGGTATTCCTTGGACATCTCAGTATTAGATTTCGCAGGCTGCTGTCTCAGATATTGGTGTGAATATGTGTGTGTGTTTTTCCTGCCAGGACTTTCATAATATTGACTTGTGACAGCTGTCAATGCCTTTCTACTTACTCTGGATGCTGCTGTGTCTCTCAGGTGCCACCCTGGAGCTGTTTCATGACGGAAACCCAAAACGGCTCACTTCTCGAGCAGATGGCAGATGTTTTCTGGCTTAAATAGAAATTGAGCAATCAATAGCACAATAAATGGTAAGGTGTTTGTTTAGTCACTGGACCCAGCAGTGGGGTCTTTGCTGAAATTATTTCTGTCACCCAGGGACCTCGGAGCTTCTGTTGAGTTAAAAAAAACTCTGCGTGTTCGTTTATATAAGAACAGATCACAGATTCAAATTTGCTTGTACAACTACTCTCTCTCTCTCTCTCTCTCTCACTCTCTCTCTGTCCTTCTCACTGCACACGCCAGGCTACACACAATATCCAAAAGATGTTACACAAAATTACAATGATTGGTTGTTAAAAAGGTGGGGGAATCCGTGGTTTAGACTTAGACCCCCATTTGATGGAGCACAGGTTAACCTCTCGTTGTCTCTGCCTTGTGTTCATTGCTACTATATGTGTGTTTTACCAGCCAGTTTGTTGATGCCTCTGCTACCATGTGTGTGTGTTATCAGAAAGGATGTTGAGCTTATACAGCCTGCAGCCTTGAAAGAAGACCGTTAAAGCTCCTTCACCTATCAGTCTGTGTCAAAGTCCTGTCTCGCATAATGCAGCTGCTGTTTTGACCTCTAAACAAGTATTCAAACATGCCCCCACCCTTAAAACACAAATGTTTTTACCCTAACAATGCCCTCTTTCGTTACTTTGAAGATGTGAACTTTAAGCAACAACATTCAAATGAATTCAAATTTGCAAGCATTCAAATAAACAATAAAAAATGTTTAAAATGTTAATTAACTTTAAAATTCCTGCAAAGTGGAGTAGTTTCAAAGCATTAACAGTGGATAGAAGTGGATAAGAGATAAAAGTAGCAACTTATTCACAAGATACATAGTCTAATTATATCCATTAAAAGGGCAAAACATTTTCATAGCAATGTAAAGTGATTGTTTCAATTTCTTTGAACTATTGCAGTGCATTTGTAAGAAAAGTGAATAAATCCTCAAAGAGGTGGAAGGCTAACTGATTTTCAGACGGACCTTACCCCCAAGAGAGCCCATTTTAATGTTTATCACTGTATTCTCAGCTGAACGTCTCCATGATGTATACTTGTTTGATGTTGCAGACTGTGCGAAGTGTTTTCCTCCATTTTCTTCCTCCAGGAAAACTAACCCAAAATCTCACAAGCAATTAATTGGGCAGATCAACTAATCAGGTGGACTGGGAGCCTCCGCCAACTTAACTATGGTGCCGGACCCTAGACGTTGTTCAGCTGGGAAAACAGCATCAAACCTAACAACAACAGTGTCTTCCGACTGAGCAGCTGACCTGATTTCAGCTTTGAAACTACATGTAAATCCCATTTAGACGAGAGTCAGTGTTAAGTGAGATCATTACTGCAATATTGCAACTAAAACAAGAAGGAAATTGGTTTATTTATAGTGAACCTGTCTTTGAGTTACAAATTTTTCATTGTCTCAAGACCAGGCAGTTATACAGGGTCTAAGCTAAATCGAAGCTACTTATAGACATAATATTGGCTCAAGTCTAAATGAGATCTATACGTAGCTTCAACATTGAAATCAGATGTATTTCTCACTGGGATCAATGTGTAGAAAATGACGAAGTTTTCTTTTTAAATTCTGTTTGAAAAAACATGACAAAACATATTTAAATTTTGCACTGTACTGACAGATAGAAACAGTAAACATTTTTAATAAATGTGATGTTAAACAGCACTAACAGGATGCTTTCTGGAGATCACAGAAGCAATCATTTTACTGTTATTAGGCAGTTGTTCAGCATAAAGCATAAGAATTTTACCTTTGTAGTTAATTCACCAAGTGACTTATAACACAGAGACAATATAGTGTTGACAGGATCTCTCTATGGCAGATGAGCTGATTAGTATTTGTAAAAGAAGTCAATAATTTTAATTGTTAAAATAATAATCCCATGACTCATACACATGAAAACTCTTGGCGTTACTGTATATATTATTTGTGCTCAGTTGCTGGGTAATATGTAGCTCACGTTGTAAAGACAGTGTGCATATAAAGACTGTGTGTATATAAAGAGGTGGCTAAAATAGGTCCTCAGTTAGACTTCTAACAAATGTCTAAAAAAACTGATTTAGACGCACTCTAAACTTACACTTTTATACCAAATATATCTCAATTTTAGCCTGGAGCTCCATTGACTGTTTAGACATTGTTTAGATGTTGTTTTAATTAAAATATACTCAGTAGGTTAGGTCTTGCTCAGAGGCTGTGGGATTTGTGTTGTCTCAAAATGCCCTGCTCTCTAACCACTAGGCCACCACTCACCCCCATCTAGTAGGGATCTACTTTTGGTAATATTTCATCAGAACCTCACCTCAAAAATCAAAACTATCCCTTTAATATTACCATGTTTAGGGCCAAGAGCATTAATTTCCTATCAGAAGATGTCACTTGTGTTTAATAGCTTCTGGAAGATCATCTGGCCTACAACACCATCATACACAAACAGAGCAGATGACTGACGTCTCATCTTGTGAGCGGATTAATGACCAAAATGATCCGTCACCAGCAGCCATTTAGCTTTATCCAATAAAAAACCTTCAAATCAGCCTTCTGCATCGGTCTCAGCCCCGCTGGTCACATCTGTCATGTTGAGTAGCTCATCAAAACTTAATTACAGATGACGATCTGTCCAGGTCTTGATTGATGCCCCAGGGTTGCATCTGATTATTATTCTGATTAAAGTTAGAATAATCTTTATGATTGGATAAGAATAACTTGCATCCAAGTGTAAAGACAGTAGAGTTGCCCAGAATAATGAGGAAGGATAAGGGAAAATTGTCTTCTTAGATTACTTTGTTCTTCTAAGTCTTTTTTTTTGGTCCCTGTAACTGAAATAAACTAACTTAAATCAGTAATAATATAAATTTTAAAGACTTGCTATGTTATTATATTTATTTTTGTGTTGCTTTTTGTTCATTCTGCAAAAATTCAAACTAGATCAAAAAATGAAATATCTTTGCACAGATGTGTTTCATGACCCTGCCCCAATAAATTACATGTCGCGATCTGTAAATCACTGAAAAACTCTGTGACTTTGGTGATTGCACAGTTGCCTCAAAAGGTTTAAAGTTTGTATATCAGCTGTTGCCTGAAAGGGATTAATAGCACAATTTGAAGTAGTATTCAGATGTTTTGTAGCACTCATCTGTACCATGGGTACTTACTAGCTCGGACCTCAACCAGATAGTCTGGGACTGATTTTTATTTCAGTTTTGCATCAACTTCTTAACAGGAGTCCTTTTAACACCATGATTCAATTGACCTTATTTGTTCACAGATGTGTGTCTCTAATACTTTGTGGCAATCGTATAACGTTGGATTTAAAAAGGGCTGGAACAAAAACTTTTACTTTGCAATGCATAGTCTCTGGATTTCTTTCTAGTGTCATGACCTGAAACCTCTACTTCTCTTTCCCAGCTGTGAGAGCTGTGATCATGAGGCTACTGTGGAAGTCCGTGGACAAAATGAGGTGTTTAAGGAAACGATCCATGCTCCACGTCCTCACCTTCCTACTCACCTCTCTGCTCTTTTTTAACCTTTACATGGATGATGGCTATGTGATGGTATGTTTCTCAATTGAAAATCTGGGTCCAAAACGTTTTTCATGGACTTTACTAACGTTTTCTTCTTTTGTTTTTGGACTTAAGGAAGGTGAAAAAAGACAGCTGGGAGAGACGTTGATTCGTCCTTCAAGCTCTGTGCACACATTTAAAGATTTGTCCAATTTCTCTGGGAGTATCAATGTGACATATCGTTACCTTGCTGGAATTCCTTTGTCAAGAAAAAGTATTTCACCAAACACACAGTTGAAACCAGATATTTACCTACACTGTGTAAAAAGACGCATAACCTTTTTTTTTACTGACTGGCAATGTTTTTTTTATTTATTTGATAAATGTTAAAATAATAACAGTGAGAGGGATTTTTTTTTTACTTTCTTAAAAGCCAGATGTTTTCATACATTTCCTCAGTGTTTCACAGAACTGCATTTTGAGCGTCCTTTGAGCCCATGTTGATACAGGATTTACTGTTTCACTGTGAAAATGACACGTTTACAAAGCCATGACATCATTTTCTGGGCTCTCCCTATGTTATTGAAAATCGTAGTAATCTTAATGTATTGCAAACCTCTGAATCTGAAGAAAGTAATAAAAAATGATCTCCCTCAATATTCAGGAATTTAGCTAATAGAAAATGGCCTGAATGCCCAACAGGGAAGGGTGTTTTTATAGAGTGTGTGTAAATATCTGGTTTGAACTCTATATCATCTTGAACATGTTTGTTTTTAACTTGAATTTGACATTCTGTGTGAGAAATGATAAGGGTGATTTCATTTCAGAGTATCTTACCATCGGCTTGGCATCTGTCAAAAGAAAAAGGGGAAACTACCTTCTAGAGACGATCAAATCCATCTTTGACCAGTCCAGCTATGAGGAGCTGAAAGAGATTGTGGTTGTGGTTCATCTGGCAGACTTTGACCTGGTCTGGTGTGAGAAGGTGGTACAGGAAATCACCAGGAAGTTCGCTCACCATCTTATAGCTGGGCGCCTCCTGGTCATCCAGGCCCCAGAAATGTTCTACCCCTCTCTGGATGGCTTAAAGAGGAACTACAATGACCCAGAAGACAGAGTCCGTTTCCGCTCCAAGCAGAATGTGGACTACGCTTTCCTCCTAAACTTCTGCACAAACCTGTCGCACTTCTACATGATGTTGGAGGACGATGTGCGATGCTCCAGGAACTTTCTGGCAGCGCTGAAGAAGGTGATCACCTCAAGGGAAGGTTCCTACTGGGTGATGATGGAGTTCTCAAAGCTGGGTTACATCGGGAAGCTCTACCACTCGAGAGACTTGCCCCGCCTGGCTCATTTCCTCCTCATGTTCTACCAGGAAATGCCTTGTGACTGGCTCCTCATCCACTTCAGAGGTCTGCTGGCTCAAAAGGACGTGATCCGCTTCAAACCCTCGCTGTTCCAGCACATGGGCTACTACTCGTCCTATAAAGGGGTGGAGAACAAACTGAAGGATGATGACTTCGAGGAGGACTCTATTGACATTCCAGACAACCCCCCGGCCAGCATTTACACAAACATCAACGTCTTTGAGAACTATGACGCCACCAAAGCTTACAGCAGTATAGTTGATGAGTATTTCTGGGGGAAACCTCCATGCACTGGAGACTTCTTTATCATAATCTTCAACAAATCAACAAAAATTAGCAGAATTAAAATTGTGACTGGCACGGAGGATCGGCAAAACGACATCCTTCATCACGGAGCTCTGGAAGTAGGCCAGAAGTCGGTGGAGACCAAACAGGGAAGACAGTGTACGTCCTACATCACATTAGGGGAGTTTAAAGTCGGTAACTTTGAGATTAATGACGTGGACCACAAGATTGCATTTGACATTGAGTGTGTCAGGATAGTTGTCACAGCTAGTCAGAAAGAATGGATCATCATAAGAACTATCAGCCTCTGGACCACACAGTCAGTCAGTTAAAGTAAGGATGCTAAATTATTTTAGCTTTTTTTCTGTATCTCAAAATTTGATAGGATGACTTCATTTTGGACTTTACTGTGCAGTAAATTTAAACCAATCCATATTTTTTCTTGGGTTTCTTGAAGATCTGTATATTTTCATTGTGATGTATCAAAAACAGAACTGCTGTGTAAATAGAGCATTTCTAATACAATGTTCATTTTCTGAGGATCTATTTATAAAAAATATTTACACATTGCTGATACTGTCTGTTTTTTTTAAGTCTTTTAACTTTCAGTTAGAACATGGTGTCTTTAAGTTACCAAAAAAACGTGTTTTTCAAAGTTGAAGCCGTTCAAGTTTTTTCTTTGTCCTTTGCTGCCATTTGCTGGAACATGAGGAAACTGACAAAGAGAAATGATTTTCAAATCAAATTTGGTTATAATAATATAAGATAAGATAAGATAATATAATACAATATAATATAATATATAGCCCTATTATTAGAATGTAATATTCTGCCAGAGAACGTTTGTTCCTGATATAGGTTTGACAAACTGAAATCATATGAATATTTATCAAAATTACAAAATAACCCCTCAACCAACCAACCTTGCGGGATTAATGTGAATGCCAGACACTTCTGGGGAAACCAAATCCCTTCTTTACATTTATTGTCTTGCAAAATATTCATACAGCTTAAACTTTTTCGCATTTTGTCAGATCACAACCACAAACTTCAATGCATTTTAATGGGTTTGTGTGAGACAGACACATACAAAGTACTGCATAACTGTAAAGTGAAAGTAAAATGATACAATCATTTTTTTTCAAATAATAATCTCAATAATGGCTGCACGGTGGCGCAGTTGGTAGCACTGTTGCCTTGCAGCAAGAAGGTTGGGTTCGATTCCCGGCCGGGGGTCTTTCTGCATGGAGTTTGCATGTTCTCCCCGTGCATGCGTGGGTTCTCACCGGGTACTCCGGCTTCCTCCCACAGTCCAAAGACATGCCTGTTAGGTTAATTGGTCACTCTAAATTGCCCTTAGGTGTATGAATGAGTGTGTGCATGGTTGTTTGTGTGTTGCCCTGCGATGGACTGGCGACCTGTCCAGGGTGTACCCCGCCTCTCGCCCATAGACTGCTGGAGATAGGCACCAGCTCCCCCCGCGACCCACTATGGAATAAGCGGTAGAAAATGACTGACTGACTGACTAATAATCTGAATAGTGTGGAGTGCATTTGTATTTAGCCCATGAGCCAGTTCTTCATATCAATATTCCCATCAAATCCAATCAGCTTTAATGCCCCTTCTAGAGAAAGGCATCCCCACAGCATGATGCTGTCACCACCATGTTTTGTCATGGAGATGGTGCGTTCATGGTTATGTACAGTATTTGTTTTCCGCCAACAATAGTGTTTTTGAGGTTGCCCAAAACATTCCTTAATGGTATTATTTGACCCAAGCGTCCTGAGAAAAATGTTTGCAGTGTCAGTCATTAAACAGGAATTTTGCATCTGTAAGATGTATATAGCTTGGGATAATGTTCTATAAACTTTCCCTGCTTTGAATTTCACAGCTTTCTAACTGGCCTGTCTGCTGTGTTCCTTGGTCGTCATGATGCTGTTTGTTCACTAATGTTCTCTAAAAGGCCTTCATAGAACAGCTAGAATATACTTAGATTAAATGACATATCCTTTCACTTTCCAATTATATATTACTCTTTGTTGGTGTATTACATATAATCTGAATTAAATACATAGACGTTTGTGGTAGTAACATACAGTCATGGCCAAAAGTGTTGGCACCCCTGAACTTTTCCTGAAAATAAATCTCCCTCTCATAAAATAATTGCAAATACCCATGTTTTGCTATACACATGATCATTTCTTTTGGGTGTATTGGAACAAAACCAAAAAGCTGAGAAAAAAAGGCTAATTTAACATAATTTAAACTAGTGGGCCAGACAAAATAATGGGCCTGTAGCAGGTCACAGATGTGGACAATATAAAAATCACGCCTGAAACCAGATTAAAAGGAGAGAAGCTGATTCAATCTTTTCATTGTGAGAACAGAAAGAGGAGGTGAAAACCATCTGATGACTTAAAAACCAAAATGTAGAAAAAAAACATAAACAACCTCAAGTTACAAGTCCATCTTCAGAAATCATGATGTTCTTTTGTCCATTGTGCACAGGTTAATCAAGACGTTTACCACCCATGGCACTGTAGCTAATCTCCCTAGAAATGGATAGAGGAGAAAAACTAGTGAAAGGTTGTAATACAGCATGGTTGTGATTGTGGATAAAGAGCCCCAATCAAGTTCCAAAGCAATTCAAGCTGTTCTGGAGGCTCAGTGTCAGCACAACTATCCGTCGACATTTGAATGAAATGAAATGCCAGGAGACCCTGGAGGACCCCACTGTTGACACAGAGACATAAAAAAGCTAGACTGCAGTTTGCCAAGATCCTGCTGGGAAAATGTATTGTGCACAGATGAGTCAGAGCTTTTTGGTAAAGCACCTCATTCTACTGTTTACTAAAAATGAAATAAGGCCAGCAAAGAAAAGAACACAGTACCTACAGTCAAGTATGGCGAAGGTTCAAAGATGTTTTGGGGTTGTTTTGGGTGCCTTGACTGTGTGCAAGGCGTCATGAAATCTGAAGATTAGATCTGAATAATCTGAAGAGGTTTGGATCCTAGGTCAAGGGTCTTCTTGCAGGACAATGACCCCAAACATACTTCAAAAAGCACCTAGAAATGGATGGAAGCAAAGTGCTGGAGAGTTCTGAAGTGGCCAGAAGTGAGCCTGGATCTGGATCCCATAGAACACCTGTGGAGAAATCTTAAAATTCCTGTTGGGAGAAGGCACCCTTCAAATATGAGAGACCTAGATCAGTTTGCAAAAGAGTAGTGGTTCGAAATTCAGTTGAGAAGTAAGAATCCAGTTGATGGTTATAGGAAATCAGTTCTTCTTTCCAAGGGATATGCAACCAAATAATAAGTAGAGGGTGCCAGTAATTATGTCCAGCCCATTTTTTTTTTTTTTACTTTTGCGCGAAATAATGTCAAATTTGACTTTTTTTCCAAAATGTTTTAGTGTTGTTCCAATACGCACAAAGCAAAAAAGCATGTGTATTACTTTTGATATAGTTTACTAAGTGACTTGAAGGTTAATGGCAGGTGTAATTGATGGTCAAAACCATCAGCTTCCTCTTCCACTCTGGTGAAAGAAACCACCACTTTCCACCACTTTGAGCTCTCTATAAATGCATTAAAGTTAGCGGTTGTAATGTTACAAAATGCGAAGGAAAAAGTTTAAGTATATGAATACTTTTGCCACTTTTACCGCTCTGTATGATTCAGTTTTTACTTTTTGGTAGCTTTCACAAAGGGTTTTGGCAGGAAAAAAAAGGAACCCACAACTGCCTGAGATGAGTTCAGACAAGCTACTTATAATACAATGTAACCTATTGCATTATACTACATGACCAAGAGGGCAGGTTTAAAAACAAATGTTAAAAACCTTTGAACAGAAATCATCCCAACTTGCAACAACAGACAACTAAGTGACTTGGAATGATGACGTCATGAAGCCGCGCCACTGTATTTTGTTTTTGTCTGTCAAAATAATCCTCAGCGGAGGTGGCGACGGAAGATTCAGCTTTAGGTGTTAAAAGTGTGGTGAGTTTGACAAACATCATCCTACCGCCATAGCTGTCTGCACACCGAGGGTTCAGGTTTTTCATTCCCAGCACGTAGACGGGTTGGTTCGGCTTCGTTTATAGCAGAGCTGCTGCTTCTTGCTAGCAGATAGCTTATCAAGAGAACTTTGAATTTGAACTGAGCTGTACCTCAGCTGAGGTAGGTCTGAAATGAAGGTTTAGAAACGAGGTAGAGCAGCTGGTTAGCCGTAGCAAAATTCACCTTTAACTTATTTAGGTTTAAAATAGTTCGCAATGAGCCTGATCAGCCTTAAAACAACGATCCATGAACTGTCTTTTATTTTTAGTAATAATTAATTTGTTCTTTAATGTAGGCGTTTATTTGCAAAAACTACTACTGATAATAATAATAATAATAATAATAAGAAGAACTTTTTAAACCATGTTCTGGAACAGGGGGGGTTGAAGCAGAGCCCGTCCTGCCAGCTGACACCTGACCAGCCACGAAGCACATCCAGATGTGTACATAGAATAAAAAATTATAAAACACACTAAAATCAATTTTAAAAAATTTAATCTCGATCAGAGCAAAAATTAAAACAATAAAAATAGAAATTGAAAGTTATCACATTTAAGAAAAGAAAAAGAAAATCTAGACTAAAAGTGCCAAGGATGAAGATAAAATAATAAAACTCAAAAATAAAATTGTCAGATTAACACTAACAATAAAAATATAAATTAATAATGATCACCATAAAGATAAAAACAATCATCTTAAAAATGAACTAAAATACAGAAAAAGAATTACAGAGAGAAACTAGCTGTTGAAAACTTCAAATTAAACAAGAGGTCCTTAATTCTGACTTAAAAACATCACCTGAACACAGGTAGGCTGTTCCACTATGGTGGTCCACAGTATACAATTACAACCTCACTTGTCCAACAGAGACTATAAAGTTGTGAAATCAATTAAAGTAACTTTCTTATTCTCAAACGTATTTCCTGCAGGGCTGCACAATATTGGAAATTCAGCCAGCTGCGATTTTGCTAAATGTTGCCATGACGATATCTTTTAGTATTTATCTACGTTTTGCTCACTCCGCTCCTTCTCACCTGTTATTACGATGCGTCCATCACAGTGGCCTTTAGTTTCTTTGGCACCGCCATCTGTATCATGTATGTCAGATGTGGTCTACTGTTACTGTTAGACTCCATTCAGCAGGCTGAATATGTCACTGGCATGATGCAAAATGTGAATCCTAGACTCTTGGAGTATAACAGTCAACAAACACTGCTTTCCAAGTAGTCCTTTGTGATAATAATATTACACACACTGAAATTGTGATTATGATATAGTTTCGGTTTATTGTGCAAATCTAATTTGCTGGATACAGTGTTGTGGGTATTTCCATGTCTTGTTTTTCACGTAACCAAACTAAAGATGCCTGCAACAAATCACACTGGTTTCACAGTATTTACACAAAATTTGATATAAAAATCTATGATATGATCTAAGTAGCCTTTTGAACTGCTGTTAAAATAATATAACATATTGTCTATTATAGTATTGTTAGTTATTATGATTTTGCTTTTAAAATCCTTATTTTAGCAGCAACAATGTCACTGAGATTCAAAGTCTCTTTTGCAAGGGAGTCCTGGCTGAGACATAAGTATTATACTGTAAACAGATGGGAAATTTGACATTAAAGTAAAGTAGTATAATCATGACAGTGATGGGGTGGCACTCTCTTAGTTTCCACACTATGACTATTCATGTTTTTCACAACCAAAAATATTTCAGAACAGCTGAATCTGACTTTCCTGTATGTGAGCTGACTGGCAGTGCGCAGCAGTGGGTGCTTCACTCTAAGTAATATCTGTTCTCATCTGTTCTTATTTTAAAAGCTTTATAGACAAAAAACATTTTTGCAGTTTAAAATCTAACTTTTTAGAACCTTGCCAGACTGGCAGCTGGCCAATGCCTAATCTGGGCTGACATTTCCAAGTTAATTTTGCCAACAGGTGCTGCAGAACTGAATGAAGTGCTGCCCCCTGCTGGATAGTAAGTGCTGCTGCTGCTGCTTCCAGGATGGGCCAGCAAATCTCAGGTCAGATCAACCATCTGCCTGAGAAGCTGGTGAAACACGCTGGACTGGTCCGAGAAAGCGGCTACCTAACCTACGAGGAGTTTCTGGCGAGAGTGGCTGAGCTTAATGACCTGTAAGTGTCAGCATGTGGCTGTTTATCACTCAGTGTGCTTTCCTGTGAACATAATAATAAGCACAACGGTTAGAGTACTACTCTACCGTTGTGCTCCGCAAATATTAACTAGTTTGATATAGTTTAGTTTGATTTTTCAAAATTTGAGAAGCAGAACAATGTGCAGGAAGTGAGAAAATGACTTAGGATTTACTGCTGATATTTCCTTTAGTTTTTCCATTCAGACGACCATAAATAGTTAAAATGCTAAAGAACCAGTCGAAGAGTGTTGACATTGATAGTCTAATGGATAGCTCATGATGGCTTGAACTATATGAATGAAACACAACATAAGTATTGTTATGTATTGTTGAAGTTCATTTGGCTCAATGAATCTAGACACTGTAATGTTAACTCCAGCAGAAGCATCTGTGAGAATTAGGCTGAACTTGGCTGTTCTCCCCTCAGAACAGCCAAGTTAGCTGCTGGACAACAGAAGCACCTTCTGTTTGAAGTTCAGCCTGGGTCTGATGCCTCCGCCTTGTGGAAGGTGGCCGTCCGGATCGTCTGCACCAAGGTGAGGCCAAGAGAACCCTCTGTCCATACTGCTTACGTTTTATCAGAACAGGATAGATCAGAAACCATGGAGATTAAAAAAAAAAAAAAAATCAAAAAGGGACCATAATGTGCACACCCTTGAGCTACTTTGTTTGATCTCATTTCAGCATTCGTTTATTAGGAGGAGTCAGTCAGCATCCCACATCTTGGCTTATTTGCCCGCTTCACCTTGCAGACTGAGAGGGCATCTATTTTCCACATCACTATTCTGGAGTTTCCAAAGATTTTCTGTTGACTTCTAGTCTCTAGACCATTCCAGAACTTTAATATTGTTCTCATAAAGTCCTTCTGTTTTTGATTTGGATGTATGCTTTGACTCAGTGATGCTGATAATCATCCCTCCTCCATTTTAGGCTTCCTGGCATTTACCTGAAGGTTTTGTGTCAAAACTGACTGGTTTTTAGAACTATTTTATAGTTCACACTCCTTAACAAAAAACCCAATTCCATGTGAAGAAAAGTAACCCCAGAGCATGACACTGCCACCACCATGTTTCGCTGCGGGTATGGAGTTCTTTTAGTGATGTGCTGTGTTTTGTTTGTAGCAAATACTGTTATACATTTGGATTTATGGTCCAAAGGTTCATGATTTGTTTTGAGGGACCGTAACTGCATATACAGCATAGACAGTACAAGTCAGATGTCACATAAAGAACACAATTTGTTCTAGCCAGAAAGTCCTGCAGCTCCTTCAGTGTTGCTGTTGACCTCTTGGGAACCTCACTGGAGAAACACCTCGCTTTTTGTAATTTAACTGCTCTTCCATATTTTCTTTTTCTTTTTTTCTTTTTTTACTGAGCGCTGCCTTCACTGTATTTTGGAATATGTAGCATGTTGTGCTGCAGAATGTTTTGTTCCCTTGTCCTGACTGATACCTTTGTACAATGAGACCCCTTTGAACCTGTCTAACCTTTTTACTTGAAGTTTAAGGATGCGAATGTGGAAAAACTAGGGTTTTAGGTTGATCATATTCGCTATATTTGACAGAAGGTTTGAGTTCAAGAAGAATTTGAATCAGAACAAAGTAGCCGTTTTTGGATGTACACAATAATGCAACCACATTAGTGCTCCTTTCTTATTTTGACATTTTCTCTCTAACAGATTCCTTCGTTTTCAGTTGAATTGTGCAGGAAGTAAGTCTTGCTAACAGGAGAAACCATTTGGAAAGGATTTAGCAGGTCTCATTTGTTTCTTTGTTTCTCTTAGAATTAAATTTGTACAACTTCTAACTTCATGTAGTCTTGTGTTTTTGTGAAAAAGAAACAAGTATCCAACACTTTGGAGTTGCTTGAGTTCACTGCTTGAGTTTTTGCCCCTCCAACTTCCTACAAAAGGAAGCTGTATGTATAGACGGATTGTGCCTAAGCAGTTATTTTAAAACCACGCTCTTTAGCACATGGATGTTGTTGTACGTTTGCTGAACCAGTCTGCCAGATGCGTCATGTTTGTTTTCGCCCTCTCTTAGATAAACAAGGAGAGTGGTATGGTGGAAGCGTCACGGATCATGAACCTGTATCAGTTCATCCAGTTGTACCGTGACATCACCAGTCAGGCTGCTGAGGTGCTGTCTGCAGAAGGAGCCATCAGAGGTCCGTCTGCCCAGCTGCCCTCCACTGACTCCTGCCAGGCCAGCATGTGGATGGGGAGGTCAGTACATGGGAAGTGCCTCTTGGTTCCATTATTTCAATCTCTGCACAAAAGTGGATTGGAGGGGGAGATGACGGTATTACACATCTGTTACACCAAGGGACATGAAGGAAAAAGGTTTCAGATTTCTCTCCAAATAAAAATCTGAACACGAACCGTAGGCTAATCTGTATTCAGCCCCGTTTAATCTGATACCCCTAAATAAAATCCAGTGCAACCAACTGACTTTGGAAGTCACCTAATTATTAAATAGTGTTTTTAATCTCAAAATCAAAAGCTGTTGTTTTGTGAAGGCGTAAAGGTTTGCTGGAGAACATTAGTGAACAAGCAGTATTATGAAGACCAAGGATCACAGCAGACGGGTCAGGGAGAAAGTTGTGGAGAAGCTTAAAGCAGGGAATTCTCAGATGTTTTATTTGTAAAAACAAATGTTAAAACCATTCATCATTTTCTTTCCACCTAGTTTTGGGGATTGTTGGAAAAAGATGTTTTTACCAGGTACTGTAGAAGTGGTGCTTTATTCTGTATGCGTTTCTGTGCAGGGTGAAGCAGCTGACTGATCAGGAGGAGTGCTGCATCTGTATGGACGGAAAGGCGGACCTCATCCTGCCCTGTGCCCACAACTTCTGTCAGAAATGCATCGATAAATGGTGAAGCTTGGTTTGTTGTAGTCATTTGTCTTGATTACGAAACGGTTCCAGACTGACATAACCGGACGTTTTCTGCTTCCGCAGGAGTGGGCACAGCAGAAACTGTCCAATATGTCGTCTACAGGTGACGGCTGCCAACGAGTCCTGGGTGATGTCTGACTTCCCGTCAGAGGACGAAGTAGTCAGCTACATTCTCAACCTGGCTGATGAGGTGGGCCACCCACACAGGCCTTAACACACTGTGCACTGAGCCAAGTAGATAGTAAGGGAAATTAGCCCTGAAACACAGAAAGAAGCTTTCACTGAGGAGATCTTTATGGTCTGTGTAAAAATCAAACAGCAGAGTTTATTCATGTTTATGAATGACAGAAACTGAGGTACATCTCAGTCCTGAAAATCCCAGGATGCTCACAGCCCAAATATTACTGACGTGGAATCCTGTAGCCACCTTGTGTTGTCTAAGCCTGACTATGTTTAATTTGTGCGCCATAACGTACAGTTCTGGTGAATAGTTCACATATACTCATCATCAGCATGAATGTCACCTTCAGTTTGGGCTTTTAATGATGCACCGTGCTATTTGTATGGACTCAACTATACATAAGCACTCACTGATATTGGTTTAAATGTCCCTTAGCTGGTCACTCTTTGAAATGTGCTTTTTGTTACCATCAGCAAACCTCCTGCACAGTTGTGTCGGGATTTTTGATCACTATTGTCAGAAACATTAGAGTTAATTTAAGCATGCTTTTAGGCTTAGTCTATCATTTTTATTAGGGTTGACACTGGGACTGTTCCAGAAGCTTAATGTTATCCTGATATATTCTTTAAAAAAAGAGTTTTGATGTTTGTTTTGTATCATTGTCCAGTTGGAACTCCCACATTTCCATAATTTTGCTGTTAAATTTGGGTTGAAGTTAAAGAAACAGGAGAATGTCTTCCATCTGTTATTCCACCCATTTTCTGTAACACACCAGCACCACTGGAAGCAAAACAGTTACTGGGGACCTCTGTTTCTGTCAGTTGAAACTTGGACACCGTTGGGCTCTCCAACAGGAGAATGCACCCAAATGGCCGGCTTCTCTCTGGGGATGAAAAAGTATTAGCCACCGTGGCTTATTGTCACCAGTTTCAGCTAGCCACATGGAAAGTCGATTAGCCATAACCCGATTTACAGTGTTGGTTAAAAAAGAAACTTATATGGTTTAAATTGAACTAAAATGTAATTCATTACAAGCTCAGAACTTCAAGGATAAATTCCTGAGTTTTAAACAAGCAGCAGAGTGGTGCTGGTTTAAACATAAAGTAACTGCTCATTTTCCAGGCATAACAAAGCCTGCTCCCTTCTAAATTCCTTCAGATGTGCAATATTTAACCAGCTACAAGCAATTAGGTCCAGCTTCTCACTGATCAGCAGTGTTTTCTAGGAGCTATAGGTTGGGACATTTGGGGAAACTATTATGCAGATCCCTTTTCCACTGATGTCACTCAGCAGAAGATATGAAAAACTCTACACTTCTTAGTGGTTCAGTCTTATTCAGTACTTGCTGTTTAAAAACCAGTTTGCATATTTTCTAATAGACTAGCGACTTCAAAAAGTGCATAAGTGAATACAATATCGTGTTCTTTGAAGCACCGTACTGCTGACAACAAATGTATAGCTCAACATATTGCAGAACTTGCATTCACATCCTAAAAAACACAGAAGTGAAGCTAGAACAAAAGTTATTTTAGTGGAACGATTTGGACTACAGCATTTTAATATTTAGTTTCCCCTTCCCTCACCAGAAATATCTAATATTTTGTCACGTTTTTATTTTTTTTAATTCAGCTCCTAAGTGGGTTATTTTTCCTGACTATGCCTGATAGGGAATAAAAGATTAAACAACATAATGAGCGGGTGATTTAGTTTTGTTTATTAGAAACAGCCAACAACAGGGCTATTATAACCAGCACATTCCTGCTAAAAAAAAACAAACTAATAAACTAGGAAAGTTCAACTTCCTGTGAAAATGCAGTGTAAATGCTGTAAGTTGAAATTTTCTGCAGTAACTCTAAGAATCTAAAGTCAACAGAAATAAATTGCTGAAATGTTGAAAATTAGCATAACGAATAAGAAGGGCAGAACTGTCATCTCATCAACTTAAATAGAAAAACTGTAAGCTAAAATTGGCAGACCAAGCTGAAGTTAATGCAAAATCCACTTTCAAAGAGTAAGACATTGGAAGAAATTTTCAAAAACCATGGGAGACCTTGAAGCTGACATACTGAGGAAGCAAAACTTCTTTCTGAAAAGGGCTAAAGAAGTGAAAAAAGATGTAAAATCAGATGTTGAATTTTAAGAAATTAGTAGAAACTTCATAAAAGAAAAGCGGAATTGTCAGCTGATCTGCAGAAAACTGAATAGGAAGAACAAAGGTCAGATAATATGCGATGGTATCTGGTCTTGGTGAAGAATCTGCTCAATAATCTGAACAGTCAAGGGCGTAACATTACACCACTCACACAATAAGATATTTATAACGTTTTCTCCAACTGACCACTGTGTTGTTGTTGCACAGTTACCACCTCCTGTGAAACATGGACTGAACAACAGTAAGAAAAAATAAAAAAGAGATTTGCAGCAGCTGCCATGTTTCAACTAGCCACTGAGAGGCTGGATGGTGTGTGTGGTTGTTGGAGGGAAAACCAAGCTCAGATCAAAGGCACAACCCTCATTTAAACTGCAGCAGCTCTGCAGGACAACTGTGCAAACTGCTGCAAACAATAAAACTTTCTCAGTCTCCCTCACCTGCAGCGCTGCTAGCTGAGCTCGCAAAGGTGAGCTAAAATTAGCACATGGTTGTTATGCGAAGTTCACAACCATCAGGTTTTATCAAAATATAACTTTAACTCGCATGTTAGGCCGTGACTTTCTGCAGGGTTCTCTGTAGATGACTCGTATAGCTAGCAGGTGTTCTAGTATGGCAGGCTGTTTTAACATAAAATCGGCATCACCACACTTACATTGCAGATATCTGAAATTAATTTATGACTAGGCGTATTAGGTAATTAAGATATCTCTAATGTGATTTGTATAAATGACGTAAGACTTCCCGGTAAGTTATATGGAGGCTCCAATTTAAGCTATCTGCAATTTCAGATGTCAACAAATATAAAAGTAAATTTGAGGTACCTGGCTTTTTGTTCTGACTAGTCATTATTCAAATTTAAGATATCATAATTGTATTTTTAGATATCAGAAAGAGTTAACTAGTGCAAATTAACTTGCAGATATCCTGAAAGCAAACAATGACACGGCAAAACTAAGTAAGAGATATTTACAACTGTATTTTTTGACTAGTCAAAATTCCTTTTAGCATATCTCCAAATAAATTAGAGACATCTTGAACATTTTTATCTGGATAGCCTTTTTATTTCAGATATCTTGAATTATCATTCTGACTAGTCAAAATGTCCCAGATTTCCGTGGCAGTCTAGCCTTACTTGGGTTTGCTAGTCAGTGGTCTGCAGTGTCAGGCCACACTCAAATTCTCGTGTTTTTAACGATTTTTAGTGCTGCAGCTGTTAAACATTTAAGTTTTAACAGCAAAACATACTTCAATAAAGAGACATTGTGTACATGTGAGTTATCTTTTAAAGTTTGATTTAAAGCCGTATTTTAGGATTTAAAGGACATTTTTGACAAAAAACTGGCATTGAGCATTATTGTCGCATCTGTCGCCGTTACTTCCTCTACCACACTATTAGCATAACGTTAGCGTAACATCTTCTTTAAGGCCAAGTTCCTGTATGAAACCTGCCTCCCTGAGTCACAATATACACTGGTCACAGAAAGATATGTGTCGTGAGAGAGTAGGTTTCTTAAGCCGCCTTTGAGTATACGAAGTTCGCGTTCTCTGTTTATCTGTTCAATCCATACTGCTGAGCTCTTTCAGTATCATTCAGATATTTTCTGACATTTTTTTTTCAAAACAGCCAGCACCATTGCGGACAGCAAAGTGGCAGCACTAGGTGGCCTTATGCGTAGTTTCTTTAATTCAGATGTCTTAAAGTGTAATTTTGACTGGTTTGAGATACTTTGAATTGTAACTACGGATGTATGACCCTTTAAATGACAAATCTAATGACATCATCTGAGATATCTTGAAAGTCATTTTGATCTGTCGACATGTCATTGAAGTTTTCTTGAATTGTTCTTTTTACCACTCAGATTATAAATGCAGATATCTTAAACTACCAATCTGGATAGTCAAAATGTAGTTTTGACTAGTCAAAACTCAGTTTTGGATATCCAGAATTTAATTGCTGATAGTCAGACAAAGCCGATTATATGTTAAAACAGTCTACCGTAGTTCTAATGGACTACCCTACCTGACAAATAGATGTAACTTGTTGAGACCCACCACGGTAAGAAAAAAATTAAGCTACTGGGCTAACAGTGGTTCATTACACATGAAAGCCCCCAGAAACCTAAAATGAAGTTAAACCACAAGCAATCCTTCTCCACTGTGGTGAATTGCAGCCGAACTGTTCTCACCACAGAGCACATTTATTGTCCAATCATGATGTGGGGAGCACCAGCGAGCAAAGAAAAAACAAAAAGCTTTTTGTTTCTCTGCAACACAAAACTAAGGGACATTCAACCAATTATTAATGGTATTTTATGTATATATTTAAACCTGTATGCATAGTTCTGTCCTTATCGTTTCTCTCATCATCAGCCCAACAAATAGCCACCAGACTAAGAAAATGGTCTGTCTGGATCCTGAAAAACCCAAAACGAATGAAGTTCATGCATTATTCTTACAGTTACTGTATTATGTTGACTCAAAGGAAATGAAGACCAAACAGCTTTAATAGTTTGGGAAAGAAGAGCTGGGTTTTTGTAGCACATATAAAATTATCCTGACATAACCTTGATGTTGGTTTTCACTGCTCTGGACAGGTGGTGAAATTAGGTAAATGTTGGAATACATAACATGTATATATAACTTGGAAATATATGGGGAAATGTTTTTTCCTAGTGTACTGGGATTCCTAGGATAATCACTTTCATTGGCACAGCTGAGACAAAAAACCCTCTGGCAGATCATGCTTATGGAGCTGGTAAATAAGTCACAAAAAGAAAAGCATTTTCTAAACTTTTGCTGCAAATCCAAATGAGACACATTCCTGTTTAATGAATTTCCAAAGAAAATGCTTATTAATTAATGCCGACTACTGGTAGGCCACATGTATTGTCTCTTATTGAAGCTGACCCTTATTGCTGTTATTCACATTTTGATCATCTAGCACTAAGCTGAAGTATTTTGTGATATGTGACTATATGATAACCCTGATTGTGAGGTACTTATTAATATATTTTTATTTTGAGTTTTTGATTTGATCTTTGATCACTTTGAGCTTTTTTCTGAATATATGACATTTTCTGGAAACAAACTATTAAATTAGTAACCTTTGTCATATATGTATACAGTATATATTTATTTTGTTTTCTAAATGCTCCATAATGTGATTCATTGCATTTAAAAAGTCCAGTTTAGTTTGCACATGGCTCTCTGGGTGGAATTGCTGCTCATATCTGAGACTGTAAGGATTTCTCAGAGTTATTTCTTAGAATAAAGATCAGTTTATATTATGAGTACAGACTCATGTCGTAACCTGCTGTCTTATGTGGTATTTCCACCTTAAGGTTGTAGCATTAACTGTAATTCCACTGACTGAAGTGCTTTTGATTATTTTTTGCTGGAGGACTTTTATTCACAATGTTTTATGGATGTGGGTGTGATGAAATTCAAGGCCTTGTTACTGTACTGTATCATTAATAAAGAAACTCTCTGATTTTGCACTTAAATACTGTCTTGTTGTACTTAAAGGTTCGCATAAGTCTACAACCTTATTCATGATGTTTGGATGCTATCTTCTGTAATTATGTAGTACCTCGCAAAAGTGTTCATACCGGCTGGGTCGTTCCAATGTGTAATTGTACTTTGAAAATACGGGACAATAAACTGGAGGTTTTTCCAAAATGAATGAGAACCAGACTGAAACTGGTCGGAGATGCTGCTAAGGAGCCGACAGTAACATTAAAGAAGCAGCAGAAATTTCTAGCAAATGTTAGTATTCGACATGTGACAACAACCTCCTGTATTTTTTGTATTTCTTTGGTTTAGGAAGTATGTTTTGACAAAAAAAACAAAACCCTTTCCATCCAGGCCTGGCTAAAATATTTCAGAAGCTTGTGAGGGATGAGTTATGGGGTATCAAACTCAT
The DNA here is from genome assembly GCA_036173005.1 of Crenichthys baileyi. Taxonomy (NCBI): domain Eukaryota; kingdom Metazoa; phylum Chordata; class Actinopteri; order Cyprinodontiformes; family Goodeidae; genus Crenichthys; species Crenichthys baileyi. Next base: position 37,488 of record JAHHUM010000435.1, on the reverse strand, counting down.
CCTCGAAAACGAGTGTCCTGCAACTTTTGGATTTGTCCCAAAGGAACAAATGTTAAGGAACCAAAGGTTCGGCAAAAAAACAACTCCATTACTGCAATGAAACATGGTGGTGGTGGCATTATGCTCTGGGGTTACTCTTTGCAGATGGAACTGGGGATTTTGTAATGGTAGATTAACTTATAAACCGTTCCAAATTCCAGTCAGTTTTGACCCACAACCCTCAGGTATCTTCTAGAAAGCTAAAGATAGATTTTTTTTTTCATTATCCCAGTGAGTCCAAACATACATCGAAATCAACAAAACAATGCATTCAACCAGAAGAAAATTAGGGTTTTGGAATTGCCTCACCAAGCCTAGAACTAAATATGACGGTGGTTTACTGAAGAGGGGTTGGGGAGAGTAGATTTTCTCATACTCTGCTAGATCTGGAGAACTAGAGTTGGCAAATATTACAAAGTCAAGATTAAATCTGCCACATATAAACTATACAAATGGGGGCCGGATAATAAGTGACACACATGAAAATCAATACCTGATTTGATTTCTTAACATTAAGCCCCTTGTAGGATGTGCTTTTTAAATTGTTGTTGAGACACCTGCTTTTCACTAGGATTTTTAACCTCAGCGTGTGCCGGATTGCCATTTTTCAGACAATCTGAAGTATAAAACTGCTGGGTAGACACATTTCTGTTTTATAGCCTTTATTTAAGTTGTGCAAAAATGAGAAAATTGGAAAAATGTAACATAATTGTAATCCTATTACATTTACAGGTACAGAAAGATGCTTTGATACTCAACAAATCCCTAGACTTCAGTAAAATCCATTAAACAACATGAAATCATTACTAAACTTTAAAGAAAATGACATATTTCCCTCTCCACTGCATTTGAAATTCATAAAAATCATACTGGCAAATTGCTCTATGATAATTGCACGAAAGTACTCCAAAAGAAATAAAAAGCTTTCCTTGATATAAAAAGGCACCTAAACCGGTTATAGCTTTGATGTAAAATTATCAGGCTAAAAAAATATCTGCACACCATCTCCAGACACACCACAAGCATTCCAACATTTTGAGGACTAAGTGAAAGAACAACAAATAAACTGACTAAAAAAAAAAAAAAAAGTGGTGTCTAGTCTGTGTCCCATCATCTCTGAAGACACATCCAGGTGTGGTTTGGAGTCATTAGGTCTACGAATTAGCTGGATTTGTGCCAACCTCTGTCTTCACAGCATCCACCAGAAAACTGAGTTCATTACACAGAGTCTCGTAGCGGAAAGCCAAGCGGATCTGTGCAACGTTGGTCCTCCGGATGTCGTTGCCCTCTGGTCCGTCTTGTAGGTAGTTGGGACCAAGAAAGTGTTTCTTCTCCTATGGGTTTAAAACATGCAGCCCATGAATGTATAAATATTTGCAGGAACTGTGGATGTTACAAGGTTTTTGTTCAGAGGAATCAACTGTCAGGTCAACCATCTGGACATAAATGATAGGTCGTCAAATATTTTACTGTCCAGAATGGTAACAGTACTTTTTGCTAATTGTTTTTGAGATCACCCAGTTTCTAAAGAGCTTAGTAATAACATTAAAATAAAAAATAAATCTAATAATTTTTATTTATTAAACTAAGTGAATAGCTACAGTCAAAAATGTACTAATACAACTTTAAATTTAGTTTTCATTTTCTTTTGTCCTTCTTTTCTGGTTTCTCACTTTTCTACATGGGGAAAAAAAGAGTAGAAAAATAAATGTAAAAAAAAGATCTCAAAAATAATATCTATTTCCACAGTCACAGATCAAACTAAATTAAATGAGTTGGAGAGCTTTCATTTTATCATATGATCACATTAAAATACCAAAGGGAGTCAAAGCCTTATTGTCCTGGGCTGTTGCTTAATAATAATAATAATATTTTAAAGTATAAATATTTTAGGGATTTGAACTTGCGGTTGTACTCCCTGACTAGCATCTAGGCAGCAACAGCCCAAGAGCAGTAATGGCTGTATTATTGAGCACATCTTATCATACAGTTTTAGTGGCTTTGTTATGTGATAGAAAAATTATTTCAGACACACATTAACACTAATATACACATTCTGTTCTATTCCAATGATGAATGTAGTACTAGTTGTGGGCACAAGATGGCGGTCTACGTGTTATAGATAACAGGAAATCAAGTCCAGAAAATTAATACACTGTATACAAGTTATTCCCTAAATGATCCAAAATCTTGAAACTGAATTATTATTCATTTGATGTTGTGATTGGGATAAGAAAATGAAAATAATGCATATATGTATCTATTTGCAATCAGACATTACCATATATTTTTAATGTAAAGGTTTAGAAACCAATCAGAGGGCATGCTTCATAGAAACATTGTAGATTTCTTTTATGATTCTTCTTCACATTAAATTGATTGTTTCTTTGCTCTAAACCAAGTTAAGTGACCGATAGAAGAAAAGTAGTTTGCCTTTACCTGATGTGAGAGGCCGCTCTGCAGGACGCTGTTCCTGGCAATCTCACAAAGATCACATGTGCTCAGTTTCCACAGCTGTGCTGCTATGGCGTACTCCTCCATCAGGGCTTCCTAAAAGATTTATTTTAAAAGCAGATTAGCTGCTAGATAATGAAATGGCAATTCTAAAAACTTCTGCAACAACCAATGGTAATATCTGACATGTCTCTAATACAGTATTTACGTCAGTTCAGAAGTGAAAACAGTTTAGGATAAGTATAACAATATTTTTGACCTTAGTGTAGTGGAACTGCATGGGATCATCGGTGGACAGTGACACACACAAGCCTTTGTGGAAAAACTCGCGCAGTGGGTTCTTGGAGTACTCCAGGAAAAGGCTGTTGTTGCTTAGTGGGGACATCGCAATCGGGACCTGGGCCAGGTAGTACAGGTACTGCAACACTGGACTCTAATGAGGAGGAGGACATGCAGAGAGATAGAACATGAGTGCTCATGTTACCATTTTCAGGGATTACTGGAGAATATTGGCTGTTGCAGGTTAACACTCATTCATCTAGTTATCTATCAGATGTTTCATAGCAACTTGTGTGAAATGAGTAATGTGTAATACTGGTACCACACCTGATCCAACAAGATTTTTACACACATTATTTGCCTTAAATAAAGCTAAGTTACCCACAATACAGTTGTTTGACTATTTTTATGTATTTTAATACATTTATAGTTGCTGATGGGTCCTAGGGTTCAGTTAACAGCAAAACAGTGAAACAGTATGAGCAATGGTGGCATAAATATATAAGAACGAACTAAAATGTTTATGTGTGAGTAGTATGCAAGGGCTGGCATGACATTCTCGCAATATGAGAAAGAACATTTAGTATGAAATAACACAGTTTCATGGTATCATAGTATGGCAAAAAAGAAGTATAACATAATTGAACCAGTTTAGTCAGAAACTTAAAAAGTCTGATCTTTTTCCGATCAATGAATGCACCATGTGTAAGCACATGCAGTTTACAAAGAGGACACAACTGCAAGAACAGATGGCATGGTTGAAACTGTTCAGCATCAGAGGTCTTTTCACTGGTCAGCGGAAGCAGAAAAGCCGTAGGAAGCATCTAGAAAGGAAGCTTTATATTCTACCGAGGTATGTTCATTGTTCATTCAGGTTGCTACAACAGAGCTGGACTTTGAAAATTGCTGCTTTTTTTTTGCTCCTTCCCCATTACATAGTGTTGCAGTTTCGAATGTTTTGTAATCGATTTTTTGGGGAGATAAAAACTAAATCTCTATGCAGCAGGGTGGCAACTCATATCTGCCTTGGAGGTGTTTGATGGAGAGGGTAAATGATGACCCAGACTCGACTATAGTAGAAACCTGGAAGGCTGAACATATTACAGCAAAACATTTATAAAACCTTAGAGTTAAAGTAGGAGTTTAAATTATCTACGGAATACACATAAAAACGTCTGTTTACATATACTAATGCTTACTATGCTAACAATGCTAATCCCTATTATGCCATTCTAAAGCCAGTTGAAAATGTCAACACCAAATCATTTTGCCTATGTTTTAAAAAAGTAAAACACTTATTTACAGCAGCTGGTCACTCATGCACACATGAGTTCGTCTCCAGACCTAATCTGAATAGTTAATGATCGCGTAGGACACAAAGCCTAGAATACAAATAAGCTTTGAATGCTAACAATTTTTAAGGAGAACTCCGGAAAGTCTGAAATGCGTATTGGCATTCAGAGTTTCACAAAAAACAGACATCAGAATTTGGCCATAATTCTCTTATTAGTACATATTTGATACAGAAAAGCAATAATTATTCCTATTGCTGGAAAAAAAATATATAACAATGTTATCTCTCACATTATTTAAGTTACTTAAGTAAACATATAGACTAAACACCCACTAAGTGAAGAATTTGTTTTCAAGTAGAAATTCTTAGTGAACAGTATATGATGCCGTTTAGCTGTTCGGCTTGTATAATGACATATTGGATGGTTAATGGGTCGGGCTCTCTGGTTCGAGCGCTAGCCTGCAGTCAGCTGCTTTACAGTAATGCTGCTCTTACGTTGGTAAATGCAGTTTTAAATCAGAGTTAATTTCATAAGAGTGATGATTGGTGATGATTTTAGTTTCTTCTCTATGACTGTCCCTGTTTTTTGTGACCTAAAATGTTCAAAACAGCTGAATTTGTCGTTCTTGTTTAAGTAATGGACGAATGTAGTTATCCATTTTTTCTGCCAGTTGCCAAGTCGTGTGTAGCAACAGGTGGGGAAGGGGTATTGCTGCAATATTCTGTCCTGCGTACTGCTCGTGAAAACTCTGGTCACTTCGGCACATTCTCCGATGTCTCATTAAAATGACTTTAAAACACAGGAAGTGAATGGTGGATAACTATTACCAAAACCATAACTTGCCATACCTTGATAGTGATTACCAGCCCATGCCTAGTGTGTGGTGTAACTTCTAAGGTCCAAATTGACTAAATATATCCTTGGGAAAAACGTGACCAGAATTTTTACCTGGAAACAACTAATTGTTTGTGCTTATTGTCTCTTATGGTAGTACGATGAAAGGGAACATTCTCCTCATATGGCTTAATGAATTTATTCTGCCGTTACCAAACCAAACCATGCAACTAGGGCTGTACCTTCTTGAGGTTGAGTCCATGGGAGATGTTGTCCGCTGTCAGGAAGGCAGAGACCAGGTGGGTGATGGAGCCTGCCTCCCCACAGTGGGGACGAAACAGGAAGGTGTTCAGACCTCGCTCCCTGTGAAGAGGAACATTTTCAGGTTACTGCTTTAGAATCACATTGCTTTCAGACCCAGGTTTTTTTTGTTTTTGTTTTGTTTGGCTAAAGAGTCTCTACTCTTTGTTATGCTTTAATTATGTCCATTTCATGGCAGAAAATTTAACTGAAAAGAGTAGAACAGGCATTGGTTTTCAATGAGAGCTGCATTCAATTTCAACACCTATTTAATGTGATTGTTCTATAGGAACAAAAGGACATCATCTAAGTGCTATTCAAACTAAAATAATAAAATTATATTTTTCTTCTTTTTTCAAGTCAAAATGTCCATCATTAAATAGGGCGATACCTTTCGAACAGCAGTGGTTCCAAAGATGTTTTGCTTCTGACTTGAGAAATAATATTTGTCCTGACTCCATAAGGTTCTGTTAAAAGCTTACAAGCAGAAATTACATGTTACCTGCTGTAGATGATTGTACTGGCATCTTCATTAAGTTTAAATCCAGATTAATAACAAGCAGCTAGTTTGAAAGGACCAAGAGCAAGACAGAGCCATAACAATTTCAATCTCCAAAACTTCAAAAAGATTTAATTAACAATATTTTACGAACCTCTAAACTGTCAACACACTTGCATCGATGGGTTATTTATACAAAAGTTTATGTTTATTTACACAGAAAATAGAGGTAGGACGTGAAATAGAGGGAGAGGAGTACAGAACAGAGGTAACAATTGACTGTGCAGAAAAAAAGTAGTCCAGCTTTTGTGTGAATAACCATGGAGTCAACCACAAGTCACGATTGTTCTAATCCTTACATGCATTTTATCAACTACACCAACAGGGTGGACGTACTTGCGAAGGTTGTTGAGCACCATGATGTTGGCATACATATAGAAGAGGTAATAGGTGTATGGTGGGTTGTCGTCAGTGGTCCACTCCTCAGGCTTTGGGCTTTTGTAAGAAAACATGTGGTCGCTGTGTTTGGACTCGTCATCCACGCTGTCAAACCCTGTCACCTGCAACAGCACAACCATATTAGTTCATAAGTTCCACCAGATGTGGAGAAATCCTTTACAGCTTGTCTTCTCGTTTACTGAGTGTTGCAAAAGGACATACATATTTTAGAAACACGTGGGTTTTTTTGTGCTTTTGAGGGTTGATGGTAGCCTCAAAAAGTGGAAGGAATACGTTCTCAAGAATCTTGGCAAAGTGCGGCACTAGTTTCTTTGACTTGAAGATGTCACTGAAAGACAAAAGAAAAAAAAAACAATTACTTATAAGTAATTGTTAAGTAATTGATCTTGAGTTTCTAGATTATTAAATCTCTAAATGTGCAACACCTCAGTTAATAATAATTTTAATTATGTGTGGCTCAGACCTATTTCCTTTTAAGCCGACAGTCTGTGATTTGCCCTATAAGTAGTGCTTACAAGATCCTTGGAATCTGGATCATCCATCTCATGTTGGGGGAGTGGACCTTATGTTGGATGAACCACGCCGCGAGGCTCTCCCACTCGCTGGCAGATCGGCCGTAAATTGACAGACGGGGCTCAGCATGCTGATACTTGCTCTCCTCCAGCTCTGCAGCAACTTCCTGAAGCAGACAAAAAAACCATACAGGAAGCTGGTGACGCTTTTTGATAAAACAGAAGTGGGCCCTTGCAATCACTCATAATATAGAAAAGCAGTATTGCCACAACCTATCAATTTCACAAAACTGTTCAGTGTTTTTTTTTTTTTTTTTATAAACAAACTGGTAAAAACTATAAAAAAAATATTATGGTCTAGAAATATTTTAGAAGACCCAAAAAGTAACAACCTATTCCAAACCTATTACTGCACAACAACAGAGGCATTTAGTGAGAGTAACTGCAGGGTCCTTCTTCATTATTGGCACACCTTGTAAAAAAGATGCAGAATGTCCTTAAACAAGACACGTTTTTATTGCCAAAGCATAATCTCTTTTTATCGTAATGTCCAGAAACTTTTCCTTTGTAAGTAATTTTGTTCCTGTTTCCTTGGGGTATAAATATGCTGTGACATAGTGGCCAATTTCTCTTGGTCACATTTCAAAATGGGAAAGACAAGAGTACATCAAATCAAGTAAGTTAAATATGAATTGATCTTCAGGAGTCTGTATATCAAATGTCCCATATGTGTGGTCAATAATTAAAAAACTTCAAACACCAGGAATCATGACAAACAAGGTGGGGCAAGGGCACAAGTTTATCTGATGGTCACCAATTCTAGTTAACATTTATTTTAATGTTTTTTTACACAGCTTTACCAGGGGTGCCAATAGGTGAAAATTAAGGAGTGTCAAAAAGATGAACAGAGGTGGCGAAAGACTGGACAAGTTCACCCTGACATCTATAAAGAGAGACTTCACAGATATAACTTACAACTGATGAACGCAAGGGAATCTGTCTTCTCTGGGATCATCAACAAAAATATTATTAGTGCCTTGTTTGCTAAAGTCGACAGGTTAAAAAACCCTCCTGTGTGTACAGCATCTGAACTCCACTCTAACAAGAACCTGCAATGACTTTGCTAACTTCTTCATTGAGAAAAATTCAGAAGACTAGAAGGGTAGTCTGGACATCAATTTCAAGTCCATGAGCAATGTTGTGTCCTATTAAAACAAATTTGGACAAAAATGACACAATTCTACCAAATCAACTACAAAAACTCAGAAGGACTGATACATCAACTAAGCTCCTCCTCATGCTGTCGCGATATTTTTCCCACAGCTTTCTCTAAGGAAGATATTCCTGTCATAGCATTATTTAATTCAAATAATAAACTCATCCCTTTTGCTAAGTGTTTCCCTCACAGACCTTAAAAAACAGCAACCACTGTTGAAAAAGAATAATGTGGACAAGTTGATCAAATTACAGGACCATCTCAAATCTTCCATTCATCAGTAAGGTTATTGAAAAACAAAGAAATACCTTTTTAATAAAAATTTCTGTGCTCACCACAGTACAGAAACTGCCCTTGTCAAGATGATCAATGACATCTGCATTAATGCAGACTGTGGAAGAACATCAGTGCTGCTATTATTTCACCTCAGTGCAGCAGTTACTATTGTTGATCACGGTATTACTGGAGCAACTGAAGAACTGGGTCGGTTTTTCTGGTACAGCACTTGACTGGTTTAGGTCCTTCTTGAAGGACAGTGACTTTTTTGTGTCAATAGGTAACTTTACATCAGAGTTGATGCCCCCTGGACGCCTCCCTCGGGAGGTGTTCCAGGCTACTGAGTCTGCTGCCCCTAAGGCGGAAGATGACAACGACGACATCAGAGTTGTACAAAAATCACATACGATGCTCCCCAACATTACATCTTGTGACCCCTGCTATTCAATATCAACACACTCCCCCTAGCTCAGATCATAACAAACAGCAAGATAAGTTACCATAAATACGCAGATGACACACAGCTTTACATTACAATGTCCCCAGTTGAGAATGAATCCATTAATGCGTCGGGTAGATGCATAAAACAAATCATTTCATGGATGTGCGATAATTTTCTTCAGTTGAATAACAACAAAACTCGAGTAATTATTTTTATATCAAAGGAGGAGCGATCAAGAGCCAGTCTGTCTGCCTGTCAATCCGACAGCAGCAGCTGATCCAGAACACTGCTGCCTGTGTCCTCACTAAAACTAAGAAAGTAGAACACATTACCCCAGGTCTTACACTTGCTACTTGTTTCTCAGAGAATAGACTTTAAAATACTTTCATTATTTCATAAATGAATTTCTTAGCATCAAAATACACTATATTGTCAGAAGTATTGGGTCACACCACCAAATCATTGAATTCTGGTGTTCCAATCACTTCCATGGCTGCAGGTGTATACAATTTGGTGTGGTGAAACTTGACTGGCTTACACAGAGTCCTGACCTCAACCTTCTTGAACAGGTTTGGGGTAAATTCTGGTTTTCTCATCTATCGCTGAACACACTCCTAAACCTTGTGGAAGATGTTAACAGAATAGTTAAAGTTGCTACTGGTGGCAACGGTGGATCCATCAACAATTTGGACCAAATAGATTAACAACAGGATGTTATCAAAGTTCCTCTACATGTAAAAGTAGACAGACAAATACTATTGGCTATGTATTGTACAGTACATTAAAGATTTGTTGGCATTGCATCAGCCTTCCAGACCACTCAGGTCGTAAGGTCCATGTCTACTTCTTTTTGGGGTATTAGTGCAATTCCTCACCTTGATGAGACGTGCAAAGTACTCTCCATTAATGTAGTTGTCTGTTTTCAAGTAAATCTCTCGCAGTTCGCTGGCTCCAACAGGATTGTACTTTGAGTTGAACTTGTCAAAGCGGTGGAAGGTTTGTCTTCCCTGTCGGTCACAAGACAGATAGTAAACATTGGGTTCCGATTACAATGTTTTACAACAAGGATCATTTTTAAATAACAGTGTAACAGAACCTAGCATATAACAGACAGTAGATATGATAAAACTTATACTCCGACACCATCATCCTTAACAATCAGAACAATAGCAATTCATCAGTATATGCAGTCATTTTTGGCTGAGTACATTAGGTTTGCAATCTGATAAATTAATCCAATATTCTGTATAATAAAAAGATTACAGCAGTTTTTCAGATGTTTCAACTCTTACAGCATGCACATCCAGCGAATCCACAGTGAGGTCATAGGGATCCATGTTAAGCTTTCTGAAGACTTCTTCGAGAGTCATCTTCTGGTTGCCTTTTTCCAAGACCACGCGGTCCGCCTCTGTTTGGGACGACGTCTTTATGAATTTCAGCAGATGCTTCTGGTTCATGCAGGCAGCAGCGTGTATATGTGTGTCCACCTAAGTTTGATGAAGCAGGAAAGTGACGTGTGAGCCCTTATTGGACATCTTGCACTTTATCCACGAGCTGTTGCTCTTGCTGACTTCAAGAGTAGAGAAATAGGACTCAATATCAAAAATACAAACCAACCTTTCTAACGTTATAAAAATCTCTATGTGCAACGCTTTTTAGCTCTTTCATCTCTGCCATTTCATTCAACATTTCATGAAGGTGGAATTTAGATTCCAAGAAGTTTAGCCGTCTGTGACAGTAAGTTTTCCTGAGAGATGACAAAGAAACAGAGAAACATTTCATGTGTTGTTGAAATTACACGGTATGAGAATTTACTTTTAATCACTGACATGGTTTACATTTTAGGTCATGCTCAGATCTCAAAAAAGAAAGTTATCAGACTAAAACGTCTCGGACTCTTGTGTCTCAGAGACAAAAGCCGGCTGCATGTAACACAAATACGTCAACAATATGCAACAGTGGCATAATGTACCACTGCAAATCATGTACAGTTTTGACTGAATTTAGTCCATTGTCTTTCAGCAAGTATCTTTTCAGAACATTTAATGTAGCATGTAAACATTGTTGTGAACTGATGTGAATTATTTTGAAAATTAATAGGTGTAATATTTCCCCTATTAGAAATATACAGTTCTGTGTAAAAGCATCTCCCCTTATATATTTCTTCTGTTTTGGCTTCCTGTTACAATTTGCTGTTTCCCATTACCACATTATGTTAACATCTAAGATTTTAAAATATTTCCAGATAACTGGAGCAAATATGAAAAGCTGTTTTCGGATGCTTATTTATTTATGAAGGAAAAATAGCTATAAAAACCATGCTGGCCCTATCTGATACAGTGATTGCCTCCAAATCTAACTAGCAGCAACAATTACCATCAGGCATTTACAATAACATACACTTTTACATATCTGTGGACTATGTTTGGAGGGCTTTTCTGTATGAACGCCCTGTTTGAGGTCATGCCACAGAAGTGGACTTGCTGGTGTGCTTAAGATCTGTTAACTTAGGTCAGAAACTAATTGACAGACAGTATCTGTCAGTTTCTGGTAGAGAGAATAATGATGAGAAATGCTCTGTTAGTCTTACTCTAGTTAAAGCAGGTAGCTCATTTTGCTGGATTTTCAGATGTTTTAGCCTACTTCATGTTGTCGGACAGGTTCTATTTAGTGAATTTGAACTCAGCATTCCAAAAAATGTGGTTAATCACAGTTAATTCATCATTCAACAAGAGCTTTGGGGGCAGATTTGTTTGGAGCATTTTTTCCAATAATAAATGAAATCCATATTTATTTATCTGATTTATTTAAGTTCAATAATAAGTGGACTAAGTTTAGTTCAAAGAATTAAACTCAAATATTTAAGTGTGACAAAAAAAATCTGTAAAAGGGCAGATACTATTTAACTCTATTATAAATATGCATCTAGTTCAATAAAAAATGGTAGCGTATGGGGTAACACCTGTTAATCTGAAACAGCAGGGGCTTTTATTTTGCTTAACTGGAGGCGTGTTTGTAATCACAGTTAACATCTGTTGGGCTTTAGAGGCTTTTCTTTTTCAACTTTTAGTTGAAAGATTTGCAAGAATATTAGAAAACAGTGTAATCAAATCTTTGTTGACAACTTTAAACAGTAAGTATGTACGCTAGGTACACTATAGATTACCAAATAATATATAGTGAGCAAACGAGAGAGAATTTCTTAATAGTGACTGTAGTTTGCCAGCAAGAGAATAAGTTGTCGGAGAGTTCAGTCTGGCTTAAATTCATGTGACCATTACTAAGAAGCTACAACAAATACTGTATAAAAAGATTGTTATGAAACATTAAACAAGCAGCCATCTGAACATCCCTAGCTAATAATTCAAATGGACCGTTTCGCATGGGAATATGTGGATCCGTAGGACAGTTTGAGTTCGTGGTTTAATTACCAACTAAGTTTGACCCTGGTAGTTCAAAGATTGTTCATGAGTCTCAAGTCTGTTTTTGCATTTTTTTCTGGAACTGAGTTTATATCACATTAAACCAGTTACACATTTTATTGTAAAAATACAATTTTTAAACATGTCCCAATGGTGTTTGAACTGGAAAAAAACAAACATTATTGTTAATAGTTTTTTGTTCAAAAACAATTCCCATTGGTCCCCCGCTTTGCTGATCTGCTAAACAATAATTTATCTGTGCTTCAGATTTCTGAAATTACTCACACTGACTGCTGAGAGGTAAGTCCTTCCCTGATTTCACCTTTGTGGAAAATATTAAAGTATTTGTGTACTCACGTTGGTCCATCAGCAATCATTGCAAGTACGTGGCTCAGATCAAAAGTGAATGTCTCAAGGTCAGGGTAGGGGAGGCTAAGGGGTTGCTCTTGCTTCAGGGCCTCAGCATGGGCATAAACATGAACTATGCCATCCTTCATCTTCAGCTCATAGTTCAGATTCTCAGGAATACCCTCCATGGAGTATGGGTCATCTTCTTCAGGGTAAGGCAAGATGTCTGCACATATAAGCAAAACAGGATATAAAGCTGCTTTGAAGTAGATCTGAGGGACATAGATTAAAAGAGATATCTTGGACTAAAAGCTATCAGATAAAAGCACAGACACTGCTTTTCTGTGACACAATCTTGGTAAAGAGAAAGGATTTTCTCTCTGTTCTACGTTTTCCTATCAGTATGGAACAAAAAAGACCAGGGCCCGTATTCACAAAGATCCTCAGAGTCCTCTCAGAGAGCTCCTATCTTAGCCTAAAACTTCCTGGCAAGGTCTCCTAGCTTCAGAGTGATTCAGCTCACTGCTGAGTGCGACTCTGAGCTAGTAGACGACAGAAATTCCTATCTTAGTGAGGAGATGTGGTTGACCCCGTTGCTAGGTGTGACGCTGTCTTCTGAGAGCTGTGATTGGTTATTAAAAGAAACAACAAAAAAACAGGTGCGTTCCTAATAATCAATGGAGAAAATTAACCGATGATAGAATTTAGAACTGTATTCAGAAATATGTAAATCTGTTATGATTTGGGGTTGTTTGGTTTTTGATTTCTGTTTTTTTCTTTATGTTTTTCACAGTTAAGGTTTTGAATCATGTTTCTGTTTGTTTTTCTGGGTTTTTCTTTTATTTCTCACAGTTTTTGAATCATGCTTTGTTTATTATTTTTCTGGTTATGTTTTAGTCTTGTTCATGTTTTGTCAAGTTTGGTTTTTGGTTCTGGTCATGCTTTAGTTTTTGTTTGTATTCAAGAGTCTCTGTTCTTGCTCCAGCCAAGTTCTGTTCTGTTAATTATCTTTATCTGGTTCACCTGCACCTTGTCAATCTGTCTTGCTCCACCTGGTTTTCACTCCATATATACACACCTGTTCAGTTAGTCATTGCGGAATCATTGTCTCATGTCTTGTTTTGTGGACCATGCCATGCCTGTCAAGCCAGCCTGCTTCTGTTTTGTTCCTGCGTCCTGCAGTGAGTGAGTTTTTTGTTATTAAACCGTTTTACTTACCGTCATGCTGCCTCCTCATCTGCATCCTGGGGTCCAATATCTCGCAAGTTGTAACAAAATCGTGATGATTTGCAAGATTAAATTATTTGTCACACAGCATCAACATGTTTGAACGTAGCTTATATGCTCATCATTATTTTGATTTGCTTATTATTATGTTTATTCGCCATGCTGGTCATTTTCATACTGCATCTATTTCATATAAATTAATTTCAGATTAATATTAATATTAAAATTCCGCATTTTACTGTGATTTATACTGTGTATAAATAGGTTTAGTTTGGTAAAATGACCAAAACAAAACAGAGAAAATATGGTGGAGAAAACTGAACTGAACAGAGGAGCAGAGCCTGCTCCAGAGGAGTGTTGAAAGGTACATTTGTTCCTGGGATCACAGTGGGAACAAACAGGCATTCCTGAGCAGATCAATGCGTCATTCCTTCTGCTTTTAGCACCAGTCTGGAAGGTGAGCAGTTCTGGTTCCTGCTGCCTTCAGAAGTTAGAGAGGAGATAGCAGCACACCAGAGAACTTCTCCACAGACAGGGGAGGGTTGTAGACGACCATTTAGGCTGAGGCTGCTGACATCATCATGTACATCATGGAAATACTTATTCACCTCATTTACATCTTCGTTCTGTGTACATAGTGCTTAGATTATTGTACTGTATCTTGTCTAGAGTGTTTATATATTTTTTCTGAGTTTTTCAAATTTTTTCCAAAATGTATTTTTTGAAAGCATTTTACAGTCTGTAAATATTGAAATAATTCTGTACAATATTGTTTGTAATTTTGTTCACTTTTTATTCATGGTTATTTATTATTGTTTCTATTATTTATTTATCATTCCTAATATTACCTTACTCGAGGTGCACCTTTAATCTGTCCTGCTGCTAAAACTATTTAATTTCCCCCTAGGGAGATGATAAAGTTTATGTTATCTCTATATTAATAAATATATGATTGTTTATGTTCTCATTTACTTGACTGTTAAGGGGGTGGATCCCTGGGCGATCGAGCCGGTAGCGTTTTATTAATTGACTGTTGTTCATTGTTTGGAGAATATCTCTCCTTTCTCTCTGTCTTTCCGCCATCTTCCCTGCTTAAGACACTCTTAAGCTCCTCATCACTACTCTTAACATTTCCTCAGGTTAGGAGCTCTCTTAAGGCCTAAGATGCTTCATGAATAGTTTTTATCTTACAGAGGGAAAAATTCTAGAAAAAATCTTAAAATTCAAGAAATTCCGAGATTTTTCTTAGAATGACGTCACTAGGTGCTACTTTTAGTCTTAATATTCTTTGTGAATACAGGTCCTCGTCTTTGTCAGATTCAAATCTAATCTTAGGTTTAATAAAATACACAGTTACAATTTATTTATCAAATCAAAATGGAAAAACAAGGTTTTGTTTGATAAATTAAATACCATGATTTTTTTTTTATTACTGTTAACTTGTGAAGTCATTTTCTAAATGGCTCAGACCCTCACATTGTTGTGGAGGAACTTTTTTTACCACCCTTCTTTAAAATGCTGTTCCAGCTCATTGAGGTTATTTTCTGCATAGCCCTCTTAAGGTCCAGCCATATAATTTCATTTGGTTGAACTTTGACTGGGTCATTGTGACACCATGATTCTTTTCTTTTTAAGCAGTTCTGTTTTAGATTTACTGCAGTGTTTCAGATCATTGTCCTGTTGTATAACCGAGTTTAGGCCAAACTTCAGCTGTCAGACAGAAGGCTTCACATTTGACTTTTAATACTCTGCTTCAATACTCTAGAATAGTTCATGGTTGACTCAGTGACTGCAAGGTACCATACGTAATAAAACGTAATAATTGCTATGAGGTATTTGGAGTAATTAATTTAATTAGTTAATTAATTTGGCTTTTTACCATTTTGACTGACTGACTGATGACTGACTGACCATTTTAACATTGCTCTGTGCATCAATGACCAAATATCTCTGCTTGCGTTTCAGGCGTTCATAGCACATTGTCCCAGAAGTCTCATATTGTTCATTAAAGTGCAGCTTTGCAGGATGATTACTTCTGTTGACTCTTGCAAGCAAGCCATATTTCCTCTGTGTTTTTTGAATGAATCTGTCATGAACTCAAAATGGTAAATGGACTGAATATATACCACTTTTCTAATCATACAACTACCCAAAGCACAACGGCTACCTAAACCGACATTTACCCAGTGACACTCATTAACACACACACACATTCCCAACTTAGGGTGATGTGCCACGAGGAAGCTGGAACTGAACCCACAACGTTTGGATTGCAAGATAACTACATTTCCTACTGAGCCACAGTCGCCCCAATGAAATGAAAATGAAGTTCTAAGCAAAGTCTAAGATGGGTTCTTTGCAGTTTTCCTGATCATTGCACCATCTGACCATGGGTTGAACCTGCTGGGACGTCCACTTCTTTGAAGATTTTCTAATATCTTAGTGTTTTCCACTTGTAAATAATCTATCTCACTGTAAAAGTTTTAAGGCCTTGAATGTTTTTAGCATTCGCTTAATAAATCTTCCCTGAATGATGGGCATTAACAATTCTACCTCCATTTTTATTGCTGATGTATTTCTGCTTTGACATTGTTTTAACCAAGACCTGTAGGCTCCAGACTAGCAAACTGTCAAAATCTTTGCATTTTATGACAGTGTGGAATATGTTTTACACTTGAGGTTAGATCAACAAAATTTTAGAATCTAGCAACAATTATTTGCATTCTTCTGTCCTGATATGTAACACCATAGATTTAAGAGACAATCCATTTCAATACCTGACTGTACCTGTCTAAGGTTGGTCAGCAAAATATAAGGGGTTTAGCAAGGTAGAGGATTCCCTTTTGTTTTTGTTTTTTATACAAATATATCATCTAATTTTCTCTGCACTGACAAGGTACAAACATGAAAAAGAATGTGCATACAAATAAAGTCATCACACTATTGTTCCTGTCTGAGCAATATAACCTACAAGGCATTTCAGAAATACAGCAACTTCACTTCTTGCTCAATCAAAGTACCATGCTGGAATTCACTAAGCTCTTAAGATTCTTGCATAAATGTTTGCAGAAGCAATCTGTATGCTTAGGTGCTTGTTTCATGCCTGTGTCCATGGAAGTGATTGGAAAACAATTGAACACAATTTCGATGGGTGAATGAACGGATTTGGCTACATTGTGTATTCGTGTCTATGTAAAATTATTCATGTGGTTCAAAGAAACTCCAACCATATGTTAGTTAATTTTTCCTTGCTTTCAGCACCTATGTATTGAGTCTTTGGAAACGCTCCTGGCTGTGTGTTCTTTTATCTAGAACCTGGAATAGCCTGACTGGCCTTTTGTCAAACACACACTTCACATTGACCCTGATACACATAGAGACAGGCTTAGAAATAGCAGTGACTGATATCATTTTGCATTTTGTCTTTTATACAATACTTAGCCAAGCACAAACTTAAACTGAGCTTGGAAAAACAACAAATGCAAAGTATTTGCTTTAAATGCATTCTTTTTGCTGATATTTTGTCAGTGCTTTAGTTGCATGCATTACATTTACGAAAGAATCATGTTATTGTCACAATCTTAGCACTAGCATCTGTGAGAATTGGAGTATGACCCATAAGCTGCAGAGTCACATATGTTTGGGTTCAGTATATGTACTGCATACTTAGACAGATTAACATTATAGGCTGATTGTTTGTCAGTGAGGTTAAAAAATTTTTTGTACCTGGCAGGGCCTCATCTTCTTCGCTCCACTTCAAGTTCTCTCCATTGCGAAGGAACTGGGCCGCAGTTCTTGGGAAGCGGTGGTATGCCAGCCTGGAGTATTTCTCTCGGATGGTCAGGGCCTTAAAGAGACTCTTGGCTGCTTGTTCATAATCCTCCACTGTGATCTGGAAACATTAGACAGGGTTTTTACATTTTAGAAAGCAACACTATAATAAGACTAAGATGAGACTAATTGTACCAAAGGTTTCAGTCTATGTCTTCTTTCTTCAGCATAGAAAAACATAATCCCTTGATAAATAGTTGCTGTCTGTCGTGTTGTCCTATCATCATAGTAGCCTGTTGGCAGCACAGTTTGTTAAAGTACTCTGCTCTTGAACAAAGAAGGCTGAAAAAAATGTTCTATTTTCCTTGCATTTGTGTCCACAGATATGGACAAGTATGTTGACACATCTGGTGACAATGTTTTACTGCAGCAACATAATGTTACACCGAGAAATTTAGAAAAAAAAACAAACCTCTACTAGGAGTACATGTAATTATTGATTATTAGCAAAACCACGGCCAAATACTTTTTTTAAAGTAACCCTGTTTTCCCAATAGGACAAGAGTCTTCCTCTATGACATCTCAGTGTCAAAGCATACAGATAGAGGGATCTCTGTAGATCCTCCAGAGTCCACTCTTTTGCTCTCTTTTCTTCAGCTTCTCAACTGGCTCCCTGTTTTTAGAGCATAGAATTTAAACTCTTGTGGACGGTGTCGGGCCTAAATATACTTTACAGCTGCTGCTCAGATTTGAACCATATGAACCCCTCAGGTCATCAGAGATCTGTTCACTCTGTGTTCCCAGGACCACTAAACCACTAAACAAGCTGAGGCTCCATTTAGTTTCTATTCTCCCCAGCTTTGGATCAAACTCTCTGAAAAAATTAGATTAAATCAGGACTTAAAACATTATGGTTTACTGCATAAAAGTGGAATATTGCTTAATGTTTTTATCATGTCTCAGCTTTATAATTGTTTAAATTTGCATTTTTGCAAATTTCTTTCTTATACAACTCTTTGTTATACAACTCATGTTCATAAAAGTTATTTTGATGTTTTTCTGTAATGCACTTTAAATTAGTCTTTGTATGAATGGTGTTATACAAATACAAAGAATCTATAATGTTAAGTTTCCTTGGCCCTTTGGCAGATAAACTGGCACACAGCATCAAAAATCCTAAATTATACTCCGCAATGAGCATGATGTGCTTTTCTATATATTAACTATCCTAAACCCCCCTGGAGAAATTCTCCAGGGGGGTTTAGCAGAAAAGTTACATTTTAGTCCATATGCTTTGAATGGAACTAAAGCATATGGTTCCATTCAATACCCCCGCAAAGTTTTATCAAATTCCTAGGATTGTGATGGTTGTAATTGGCTTTTTTTTTAAAATCATCACTTCCAAACAACTGGATTATTTTTTACCTACCATAGCATCCTGTTTATCTTAAACATGGGTCTGACCTAGTGGACCTAGTGGTGAGTGGTTTAAAGGAATGAGCCTCGGTGTCATACTGTACTTATACCTCAGGATACAGAAAGTGCCCTGATTCTCTGATCAACTTAAAAAGTGAAGTGTGGATGTTTGAAAGGAATTTGTTCCTTAGCTTCTTTCCCAGCAATGACAATTTTTAAGTCATGTTGTTTCTGGTTTGAATCTTAACTACTTATTATTGTACCTTTTTCAATTCAGGATTGTGTCTATACTATGCATAATTAAGTTGTACACACCCCTGCACAATAATCCCCACTGATGGTAACTCTCTGGTAGTCTGGGAAGGTCTGTGAGGGAAAAGTTTCGGTCCCTCCTGGGGTGGGCAATGGAGATGCCCTCCAGTCATCAGAAAACTGGAAAGATATGGACTGTGAGCGCTTCAACAAAAAGGTCTTCTTCCTGAAACAAAGCAATGATTCACATGACTCTCCTGACAAGCTAGGGGCTCACAACTAAATTCATAAAACTGGATGTGGACATGGATGAATTAAAGGTTTCCAAACACTGATCCATGGTGTACCTCTTCACTGATTCTTGAGAGTGCTGCTCAGCCAGCTCCCTTTGCATCTCTCTCTCCCTGTTTTCACGCAGGCCGATAGGACAGTCCTCTGGCACACTGAACAGAGCAATGGCATCCTTGGTGTCTTCCTCTTTCAGGGCAGAGGCGTATACCTTCTCTGCCATCAGCCGGACCTTCTCATCTGCCACGCTCAAAGAAATCTTTGGGAAAAGCCGGGCTATTTCTGGAAAAAGGTTAGTATTTTAGTGAATACCTTTTTTTTTTTTTTTTTTTTTTTTTTTTTTTTTTAGATAACAAGTGTTGGATTAAGGTCTCTTCGATTCATGCCAGAATACATCATTCGTATTAAAATAAGCAGTAAGAACTGGTTATGCCTAATTAGTTATGCCTAAATAAATAATTATTTCATAAAAGATCTCACTTATATTTTTTATTGTTCTATTTATCTGAGCAAGTAGCCAACATGCCACACTTCATCCACTAAATGTGATGAAGTGTGGGATCTACGACCAATTAACATTATCTTATAGATGGCAGTAAACATGGATATTACAAACATAAACTCAAGACACATGAATATTGGGGTTGGGGTTTGGTGACTGTTTTGCATAGCTTTAACTGACCTCAAGTTTGTAAACAAGTTCCAGTTGGCTGGCTCATATTTCTATGCTCGTTAAACCTACTGCCAATGAGCCGGCCAGGTTACAGTCAACACATTTTATCTCCATACTCAGTGTCCCAGGCCCACTGTGTCCTCTCAGTTTGTTGGAAAGCAAGAGGGGTGAACGTACAGATCTGCACATCTTTGTATTCCATCTTAAATTACATTTAAGTGTGTGTGTAAAAGAAAGGCCATGTTTAAGGTTGGTGATGCATTTGCGTCAAAAACAATAGAGAATGTGCAAATCTTTTAATCTGCCTCTTGCGCCTTTAGGCTGAAATGTTTGCACATTCTTCTTTTAAAATTGCTCCAGCTCTATTCAGATTGGATGGAAAGCGTTTGCAAACAGTAGTTTTCTAGTCTTCGACATATTTTGAATTAGATTTAGCTCTGGACTTTAACTGAGCAGTTCTAAGACATAAATGTGCTTTGATCTGATGCCATTGTCCTACTGGAAGGTGAAGCTTTGAGCCAGTGTCAACTTTTAATAGCTTTTCCTCCAGGACTGTATTTAAGTCCGTCCATTTTCCCATCAGCAGCTCTGGCTAACTTTCCTATCCCAACTGAAGACAAGCATCCTCACAGCATAATGCTGCCACCAACTTGTTTTACTATGGGGGTGGTGTGTTTGGAGTGAAGTGCAGTGTTAGTTTTCTGCCACACAGTGTTTTGTATGGTTTAAGTCTCAACTGACCATAGCACCTTCTTCCACCTATTTGCTGTGTTCTCTACATTGGCTTTTGGCAAACGAAAATGGGACTTCTTAGGGATAGAATGTATTTAGGGGTATCAGAATATGGGGAGCTAAATGCATGCCATGATAAATATTTTTTTAATTCAGCAAACATGCAAACCATGCATCATTTATCTTTCCCAATTATTCACTGCTTTGTGTTGGGCAATCACATAAAATTCCTGAGTTATCAGAAATATTAACTTC
This sequence comes from Crenichthys baileyi, assembly GCA_036173005.1. Lineage (NCBI taxonomy): Eukaryota > Metazoa > Chordata > Actinopteri > Cyprinodontiformes > Goodeidae > Crenichthys > Crenichthys baileyi. The sequence goes on along the minus strand of JAHHUM010000435.1, from coordinate 16,499 downwards.
ATCTAAACCTTCAACTTGTATGTTAGACCCAATCCCAACCAAATTATTTAAGTGTTCCCTCTGATTACCAGCCCCATTTTTAGATATGATTAATCTATCCTTAGTAGATATGTATCACAAGCGTTTAATGTATCTGTAATTAAACTTTTACTTAAGAAACATTCGCTTGATCGAGATGACATGAAAAATTACAGACCTATATCTATACCTATAATCTTCCATTCTTATCTACAATTCTTGAGAAAATAGTTGCTAATCAAATGTGTGAGCATTTACACAGCAATGACCTGTTTGAAGAGTTTCAGTCAGGTTTCAGAGCTCATCATAGCACTGAAACAGCTCTGCTGAAAGTCACTAATGATATTCTTATGGCCTCAGATAATGGACTTGTGTCTGTACTGGTTCTGTTAGATCTCAGTGCTGCATTTGATACAGTCGACCATAATATTCTCTTAAAAAGGCTGGAATATGCTGTAGGGATCAGGGGAACAGCGCTAGGCTGGTTTAAATCTTATTGGTCTGACATATTCCAGTTTGTTCATGTAAATGATAAATCATCTTTAAACTCCAGGGTTAATTGTGGAGTACCACAGGGTTCAGTACTTGGGCCAATTCTCTTTACTATGCTTCCAATAGGTAAAATTATCAGGCAGCATTAGATAAATTTTCACTGTTACGCTGATGATACACAGCTTTACTTATCCATAAATCCTGATGAGCCCAACCAGTTAGATAGACTACAAGCATGTCTTGAAGACAAAAAAGATTGGATGACTTTTAATTTTCTGCTTCTAAATTCAGACAAGACAGAAGTTGTCGTCTTTGGACCGGAGTCTTTAAAAAAGAAACTGCTTAGTGAATCACTTAACCTGGATGGCATTAAATTGACCTCTGATAATAAAGTAAAAAACCTTGGTGTTATTTTTGACCAGGACATGTCATTTAAATCCCATATTAAACAGGTTTCTAGGATTTCCTTCTTTCACCTCCGGAACATTGCCAAAATAGAAATATCCTGTCCAGGAGTGATGCTGGAAAACTAGTCCATGCATTTGTTACTTCAAGGCTGGACTATTGTAATTCTTTACTATCAGGATGTCCACAAAATGCAGTTAAAAGCCTTCAGCTGATTCAAAATGCTGCAGCAAGAGTTCTGATGAAAATTAAAAAGAGAGATCATATTTCCCCTACTTTAGCTTCCCTTCATTGGCACACTGTTAAATCCAGAATAGAATTTAAAATTCTCCTCCTTACATATAAAGCCCTTAATGATCTAGCTCCATCATACATCAGAGATCTGATTTTTCCATACGTTCCTAACAGAGCACTTCATTCTCAGACTGCAAGTTTACTGGTGGTTCCTAGAGTCTCTAGAAGTAGAATGGGAGGCAGATCCTTTAGTTATCAGGCTCCTCTCCTTTGGAACCAGCTCCCAGTTTTAGTCCGTGAGGCGGACACCCTGTCTACTTTTAAGGCTAGGCTTAAAACTTTACTTTTTGATAAAGCTTATAGTTAGAGTGGCTTAGGTTATCCTGAGCTATCTCTGTAGTTTTGCTGCTATAGGCTTAGGTTGCTGGAGGACATAATGATCACTTTCACTCTCTTCGCTACATTCTCACACTACTCTCCAATTTTTCATTATTTGCTGTTATTTCAGCTTTTAACTTTGTTCTCTCTCTTTTCTCTTCCTAGAAGCTACACCTGGCCTGACTCTGTGTCTACCTGTGACACCTTTCTGGAGGGGGGCATCGTTCAAGCTTCTGCTGGCAACAACTTAATGCTCACCCTCTACTGATGATCCACATGGCCCTGTCTTTCAGTGTTTAGCCCTTTCTCTCTGCTAGACATAGCTACTGACTGAGCTTTTACTGTGACTAACTCTATGTGACTAACTCTCTCTTTAAGACACTAACCTGAAAACTGGCTCAGAGTTTCTGTTCTTTCTTTCTAGGTGAAACGACTAAAGGAGCTACATCCATTAACAGTTACTTTTCCTTGCCATAGAAAAGACTCCTGGATCAGTGCTTCTTTGTTCTCTTTGTGTCTCTGCTCTGTTCTCTCTAACCCCCAGTCGGTCGTGGCAGATGGCCGCTCACACTGAGCCTGGTTCTGCTGGAGGTTTCTTCCTGTTAAAAGGGAATTTTTCCTCTCCACTGTCGACACATGCATACTCAGTATGAGGGATTGCTGCAAAGTCAACGCCAGTGACTGTCCACTGTCGCTACATGCTCATCCAGGAGGAGTGAATGCTACAAGTCTCTGGCTCGATGCAATCTGCTGGGTTTCCTTAGAAAAACTTTTTATCCAATTTGAATAAATAACTGAATCTGACTGCACTGTTCAATGGTTAGGATTAATTGGAATGTATGTACCTGACTTTTGTGAAGTGCCTTGAGACAACATGTGTTGTGAATTGGCGCTATATAAATAAACTGAATTGAATCGAATTGAAAATCCCAGTAAAATACAGGGATTTGTGGTTGTAACTTGGAAAACAGAACTTTTACTAGCTCATGGAAGATTAATTTGAGTCCATTCTTTGGACTGCAGTATGTTTCCCAAGATTTAATAATAAAATACTGTGGTTTATTTAGGCTGACCTGGATCTCTTTTGCGTCCATGGCATGAGGCCTGGTGCTATATTTACCTCGAGGTTCTGTGAATTTGTATTTTGATCAGATCAGAAGAACAACAGCAGAGGTTTTTTTTAGATAGCTCAGCCAGCAGGCTTATCGGTCCTGCTCTGAAAACTTCTGTTGCTATCCAGCATCTCGTCTGCGGTGGAGATGTTTGGCTATTCTGACCATGTCATCACTGTTACTAGTAATATTAATGTTTCAGCCAGTGTGTAGGTCACTTGGCCAGCTCCGATAACAATTTGTGTGGACATATTTGAATCAAGAAGCAGAATATGAAGTATGTACGTCCCAGTGTATCAAATATCTTCCCAACGGCAGCCTCTACATGCAACTTTATCAGAACCTTGAACATTCTTGGCACCTCCAGAGATGACCCAAGAACTATTTGCCTTTACACTGCTACAGTTTCTGAAGCTGTCATTCTGACTAAGCTTCTGAGCATGTGCACATTGTTCCTGTACTGGAACAGCTGAGCTGCCTTGAGGATGATGTAGCCCTTTTCTTTTACAACTTTAAAAAACAGCTACAAAAGTGTGTGGTGGGAGGGTCATTGGATGTCTCAAACTATAAAACATGGCAAAAAAACAGTCTTGTAAAAATGTTTGCATACCTTGGACTTTTTCAAATGTTGTCAAATTACAGGCAAGAACTTTAAAGTAACATTTCACCAAGCACCTTTCAATCCTTTATTTCAAAATGGTAAGACTATGGCTCAACGGCAACTCTACAAAGATACAAGTGTGCAGCTAAAATGAGGTGACGCAAGGTGAGCATTAATCAGAGAAGTAGCCAAGAGACCTGTGGTATCTCTGGAGGAGCTGCAGAGATCCACAGTTTGGGTGAAAGAATAAAACTATATTAAAAGAAAATCATTCAAACTTCAGTTTAAAGTTTGAGGTTGCTCTGGTCAGATGAGACTTAAATTGTACCTTTACCACAGTTAAACATGGTTATAGCATCATGCTGTGGGGTGTCATTTTTTCAGCATGGACAGGGTCACTAGTCAGAGTTGATGGATTCATGGACAGTACTAAACAGAGTACAACACTGGAAAAAAAACATATTCATTTGTTTGAATGGCCCAGTCAAAGTCGAGGTCTAAATCCAATTGAGGGTCTATAGCAAGACTTCAAAACTGATGTTCATAGGTACTCTCTGGACAATTTTGAAAACATGTTTCATATTTTTTTGGCTAAACAATAATTCATTAATCTTTTTTGCTCAACAACATAGAACCCCAATGAAGAATAACGTTTTTGTTCCTAATGTGAAAAAGTACTGAAAATAGTTTTGCAAGCCACTATACATTACATGATTTTGTAAGCCCCAATACTCACTTTTAATTTTTACTCATAATGAATCGTCATGCTAAATCATTATGAAACTAAAAATAACATGTTCCTAAAATATCATGGCCTTTCAATCTCTCCCAGTAGGTCATGAAAGATCATCTAAATACCACTGATAAAACTGTCATCACATCAGCGTCACTGAACAGATTTGTAATACTACAGATTCCACACAGTCTCTTACCTTCTGTAGTTATTTGGGCCATGTTTGTTTTTCTTATTCTTTTTCTGCTGATTCCAGTACCTCAGCTCTCATAAGTGTGAAAACCACTTGGACTAAAAAATATCAGCATCAGCTACAGGTTATACAAATGAGAACCTCAACAGATTGAAAAGTTTCTGGAGCCTCGGGACACCTGGGAGTGTCCTTAATGTTTGATGATTTTTATGCCTACGATGCTTCTCATCAAAGCTTCCTGCTGCAACTGGCTCTGTCCCACTTTGCTCCCCTGTTTATGTGCTCCAGTGGCAGTATGCATGATGCAGCTGCTTGCTGCTGCTGTCTTAAGTGTCCCTTTCTATCTCTATTTTAGGATGTTGAGAGCGTCATAGCAACAGGGGCCTCTAATCCGAGCTGGCATGTCGAACCAGGCTGATAACATGGGCGGCTATCTGTGATCTGGGTCAGTGGGAATAAAATGTTGTGGTTCTTTAGGTCATCTTAAGGTCCTGAGAATCTACAGTAGATTTCAAAATGCTTTGCGAAGAAGAAATAAACGAGTCCAGATTTCAATGGGAAAATGCTGTTTTTAAAAATGCTGTTTTTAAAAATACAGTCTGGTGGCCGGGTTAATCTTTGCGAGACCTGGCCGGGTCAAGCCTTAATGAGAGACGTGAGGCCATCCCCCAGTAGACCACCTGCAGGGGGGCCATGAGAGACTGGTGCTTGTTGCCCCCCAGTAATTTAATGTTCGGATTAACCCCATCTGTGTTTCTTGGGGTCAGGGGGTGGTCTCAGATTGTTTCAGCCTATGGGCCATGCAGCGGTGCAGAGTACCCAGCCATCTTGGCATCCCTGTTGGGAGTGCTGGACGGTGCCCCTCTTGGCACCGTCATTCTGCTGGGGGACTTCAACACCCACGTAGAAAATGACACCATCACCTGGAGGGGTGTGATTGGTAGAAATGGTGCCCCTCTTGACACCGTCATTCTGCTGGGGGACTTCAACACCCACGTAGAAAATGACAGCATCAACTGGAGGGGTGTGATTGGGAGAAATGGTGCCCCTCTTGACACCTTCATTCTGCTGGGGGACTTCAACACCCACGTAGAAAATGACAGCATCACCTGGAGGGGTGTGATGGGGAGAAATGGCTACCCTGATCTGAACCCGAGTGGTGTTTTGTTATTAGACTTCTGTGCCAGTCACAATTGTCCATAACGAAAACCATGTTCAAACATAAGATGTGGCCATAAGGTCTGCAGTGCCTGTCGTGGCAGCAATCCCTGAACCGCGTGATGGACACTGGCAGTAAGGGATGACATCAATCTGAAGGAGGAGTCCTATCGAGCCCGGTTGGCTTGTGGTAATTCTGAGGCAGTTTATGGCTACTGTGAGGCCAAGCATGCTGCAGCACAGGTGGAGGTAGAGGCATTAATTCGGGCCTAGGAGGAGTTTGGTGAGATCATAGAAAAGAACTATCTGTTGACCTGGAAGCTGTTCTGGCAAACTGTCCGGGGCCTCAGGAGTGGGAAGCAGTGCTTCGCCAACATTGTTTACAATGGGGGTGCGGAGCAGCTAACCTCAATGGCGGACGTTATCAGGTGTGAGATCTCCTCAATCTTGCCATCACTGAGGACTCAGAGTTGGACTCGTTCATCACCCAGGCTAAAGTCACCGAGGTGGTCAAGGCTTTGGATGACATCCGCCCTGAGTACCTCAGTCTCTGGATGTTGTGGGGCTGTTGTGGCTGACTTGCCTCTTCAACATCACATGGCAGTTGGGGACAGTGCCTCTGGACTGGCAGACCGGGATGGTGGTCCCCCTTTACAAGAAGTATCTCAACTACAGGAGGATCACACTCCTCAGAGTACCTGGGAAGACCTATGTCTTCAGGGGAGCAGTGTGGTTTTCATCTCATCTGTGGAACACTGAACCAGCTCAACACCCTCTACAGCACAGGTGTCAAACTCCGGTCCTCGAGGGCCAGTGTCCTGCAACCTTTAGATGTGCCTCTGCTTCAACACAACTGAATCTAATAATTAGGTCATTAGCAGGATTCTGGAGAGCTTGACTGCATACTGAGGAGTTAATTCGGCCATAGATTCAGGTGTGTTGGACCAGGGACACATCTAAAACAGGGTGCCTAAGGGTTAACAGGTGTTTGCCCAACTGGTCCACATGCGTTTTGTGGACCTGAAAAAAGCATCCAACCATGTTCCTCATTGTGCCCTGTGGGCGGCACTCCAGGAGTACGGAATCCGGGCCCTTTATTAGGGGCCATTTGGTCTCTGTACAAGTGGAGCAGGAGTTTAGTTTGGACCGTAGGGGATCTAGTTTGGGGACCTGTGGATTTTTCCTCTCCTTTTCACAGATGACGTGGTCCTGCTGGTTCTTATAGCATAAGACCTACACCATGCACAAGTGTGGTCCACAGCATGCACAAGTGCGAAGCAGCGGGGATAAGTTTTTGCTCCAAGTCCAAGGCCATGGTTCTCAAACAGAAAAGGGTGGCTTGCCATCTTCAGGTTGGAGGGGAATTACTGCCTCAAGTGAAGGGGTTCAAGTATCTCGGGTCAGAGGAGAATGTAGTGGGAGATCGACCAAATAAGTAATGCCGGAGTAATGCAGATGCTGCACTGGTCCGTTGTGGAAAAAAAAAAGAGCTGAGCCAAACGGTGAAGCTCTGAATTTACAGTTTGGTCTGTGTTCCTTGGCCTTCTCGTCCAACATCAGTGTCACCTCACGAATACACTTCTGGAAAAATATTCAAAAGTTCCCATTAATGCACTTCTAAACCATATGAATAGTATTACCAGGCTTGAAGCAGTTCTTACCTAAGGGTAATTGAGAGGCCAATTAACCTTAATGGACTGTGGGAGGAAGCCGGAGTACCCGGAGCACGCACAAGAACATGCAAACTCCATGCAGATATATACACTGGAAATGTTCTCCCCGCGCATGCGTGGGTTCTCACCGGGTACTCCGGCTTCCTCCCACAATCCAAAAACATGTTAGGTTAATTGGTCTCTCTAAATTGCCCTTTGGTGTGAATGAGTGTGTGCAGGGTTGTTTGTCTTGTATGTCTCTTTGTTGCCCTGTGATGTACTGACGACCTGTCCAGGATGTACCCTGCCTTCCGCCTGTAGACTGCTGGAAATAGACACCAGCTCCCCAGTGACCCACTATGGAATAAGTAGTATAGAAGATGAATGAATGAATGTTAAATCAAATCAATATCATGTCCAGCAAATAATCTGAATTTAAAAAAATATATATTTAAATTTAGGTTGGAAGCTGAAAAAAAGGGTGTATGGCAAAGTTCCACTTTGTAAAGCTGTAAACTGTTACATGACAATGTCTGAACATTACTGATAAAGAATGTTATATTTCATTAGTGAAGTCTAAGTATTCCAGCTGAGATGCAACAAAGTACTAATTAGGTTTGGTTTTGGTTCATGAATCCATTATGGCTTCTTATAACAAATCTAAGAAACATAATTTCTGTATGTCAGGGGTTGTTTTAAAAGAATAAGCACAAAAATGCCAATGAAAAAATCAACAGACTGAAAATTAAATTTGGTTTTCAAGAACTGGCTATGACTAAATTACCTTACTATTAATAAAAGGGAAATGTTTCAGGTTTATGTAGCCAGAGGAGAAAACAGTTTATCTGTGCTTCTCTCAGTTTGTGTTTTATTAAATAAAAAACATGTAAAAGAATAAATTCCATTCTTCTAAATGAGTCATTCAGGCATTTACTTAACACAGTCCTATAAGCAATGATCATGAGTGGTCTGTATTAAGTTAAAAAGTAACATGTGCACCTACTGTATGTTAATTTACAGTCCTCATTTTTTGCACATAGCCCGTGGTGATGAATATCCGTCAGTGGTTCCATTTACAGGAACCGGTCCCTGTAGTATAATGCAAAACCCACTGTGGTACATTATCACCATGCATTGTTAATAACAGCTACCCTTGCCAGTGAGGACATCTTACCTGCTGCAACAACATAGTCAACTCTGAGATGGCTGTTAAGTTATTAAAAAAAGAAGATAAATAATGAGTTTGTATACTCTCTTATGTCAAATTAAAGACTAAGTTGCAGTACTGTGAAAAAGTATTTACCCCATACAGATTCCTTCTTCTTGTCACGCTTAAAGGTTTTAGATCATATCCCAAACCGGGCTGTGAAAGAAAAGAAACCCCAGTAAAACCCCCAAGACCCACACTACCCCCCAATAGTTTGAAAAAATCAATTTTCCCATTTTCTAAAATGCTTTGTTAACTATACGCTAGACGTACCGGGGTGTACACTTTGTTTCTTTTGTGACCTCCTGGATGAGTTGATATTGATACACTCTTTGAGTAATTTTAGTATGCTGGCTACTCCTGGGAAAGTTTCATGTTTTGACTTTGTAAACCTTTCCCGACTGACGTCAATGACTTTGTTTAGCATCTGTTCCTTTTTATATTTGGCCTTATGTTGTTTTTTGAGGTTTGTTTTAATCCATGTTCATGTTGTCAGTCAGCTTCTACAAGGTGACTTATTGATTTTAAAGGTCTGTCAACAATTGGAACTGGGTGTGGCTATTAAAGTTGACCTCAGTTTCCAAAATCGTGGCTGATTAATACAGGGGGTAATTCCTTTTCCACATAGGGCTCATCTTTGGAAACCTTTTTTCCCTTAAATGAATGAAATCAACATTAGAAAACTGCATTTTGTCTTTGCTGGTTACCTTGGTCTGGTATTAAAATTTTGTTTAATGATCTGAAACAAGTGCCAGAAAAAAACAAAAGAAATCTGTTAGGTGGCAAGTACTTTTTCTCAAGGCTGCATATATCCAAATACTGCTGGTCCATTTTGGATTAGCTAAATTTGGTTGTGCAGCCAAGTGGTCTACTCCACCAGGTGTTTTTTCCTAGTCTGTGAGGCTGTTTAATAATTGGGACAGAGCATGCTCACTCCTCAAGGCAACACTGCATTTCTGTACATGGGCATAGAAAAGAAAACTCCAAATAACCACAGGAAACAAAAAATGCTACTCTTAACAAAACTCCATCTTCAAGTAACCAAAAATAAATCCAAAAAATGTCCCCCGATTTACGCAAAACCAACAAAAAAAAAAAATTTTTGCAAAAATATTGGCAAAAATTAAAAATCACCCATAAAACTTTTTCTCACGAGTCTCTCCTGTTTTTCCTGGCAATATGCCAGAGAGCGCACACCGCATAGATTAGGTAACATTTATTGCTGAAAATACATTTTAAATAAGAAACTGTTTCCGTCTTTCTGTATGAGTGGCTCAGAATCCAGTTTATACCAAGCTAATGGACCCCTGCAGTTCTGTCCCTTCTTATTTTAGGGATCACTTCCAGAGCTTTGAGCGCATCTATCTACAGTAGAAACAGAATTACGTGTCCAATTCCTGATTTATGATGCATCCCTGCAGCTACATCTGGCAGGAAACCACCTGCTTCCTTACTAGAGCAGAACGTCTTCAAGTTTTGATATATTTTTTAAGAAATCTGTTGTCTTTATTTTGACTATGTACATGCTGGCAACAGATAAACATATTTTTGTTTAAAATTAATTTCTGCAATGAACAGAGCAAGAAAGTTGAGTGGAGTTGTCTTTAATCAGCTTAGAGGCTGTTGTCCTGTGACACTTGTGCTTGTTTTCCCCCAATGGGAATATTGACTCACCCTTCCCGAGGCATGGTGTAGACTGCTGCTTGGAAAATGGGGTATCCCTTCTCTTCATTTTGGATCACCTTAAATATGAAAAGCTTTGATTAATAGAAAACATATATATTTTCAATCATACAATGCCTTATATTTTAACACTTGAACTTTTCTTCATTTTGCACAATAAACCCACAAACTTCAGTGTAATTTATTGAGATTTTGTGTGGTAGACGAACACAAATAATTGTGAAGTCGATGGATAATAATACATGAAAAATCTGTTGACAGGACAGTTATTAGACATGTTCTCCACAAATCTGGTCTTTATGGAAGATTGGCAAGAAGAAAGCAACTGTTGAAATCAAGTTATAGGAAGTCCAGTTTGCAGGTACAAGTAGGGGGAGACATCAAGCGTGTGGAAGAAGGTGCTCTGGTCAGATGAGACCGAACCTGGTGGCAGCATCATGCTGCGAGAGATCGTTCTTCCTCCAGGAAAAGGAAGCTGATCAGAGTTGATAAGATGCTAGTTGGAGATAAATTCAGAGATATCCTGGATGAACAGCTGGTCATGGCAGAGGTCTGCAACCCATGACTCCAGAGCCCCATGTGACTCATTGGCCCCTTCCCAAAGACTCTGGGTAACTATGAACAAAAACAGTATAGAAGAAAGATATGTATTAAGCTACAAAGGTAAGCGTCGACTGTTTTTAACAGTTCTGTTATCTGTTTTTATGCAATTTCTCCACAGCGTTTTGAAAACACATTTACATAAAGGGTGCAAAGAATTTTCTATACATATGGAACGGACAAGAAACCGAAGAATATGTATTTTTGCTCATTTTGAAACGTTGCAGTTTTTTTTGTTTTTTACTAAAACCTGAAGAAATTTTCTTTTTAATTCATGATTAAAAAAAAAATGTTTTCAAAGTTCAACATGTTATCCTTTTTTAACATTTGGTTTTGCGCCTCTAGACAAATTTTATTTTGCAGGAGTGATGACTGAATTATCTCGCCACCATGCAATCAAGTTTAAATGTATTAGAATCTGCAGACAGCTTAAGACTGGGGCAGAGGTTCCCCTTCCAGTAGGACAACAATCCTAAGGATACTGCCAGAGCTAGAAGAGTATTATCAGATTACAGATGTCAAACTGCAGTCGTGCAACTTTTAGAAGAGTCTATGCTTCAACACACCTGATTCACATAATTACGTCATTAGCAGGACTCTATAGACTTCAGTGCACGGAGAGGCCGAGAGGCCTAGACTTTGAAACCGCCGGTTTGATCAATGCATGCCCATGTGTTAGAATGGCCCAGTGAAAGTTTGGACCAAAATCCAGTTGTGATATGTAGTAAGACTTCATTATTGCTGTCCCCCACCATACTGTTGTTCACAGATGTTCTCAAATCCAGTCTGACTGAAACTGTGCTATTTTGTTAAGCAGAATTGGCAGAAGATTCTGTTTCTACATGTGCAAAGTAGATAAAGACACACCCTAAGAGCAACCCAACCCCAAAGTTGGTTCAACAAAGTATTGACTTGGAGTGGCTGAATACAAATCCTGTTATTTCACTTTTTGCTGCTTGTTGTTTGTCTGCCACGTACAATGCCAGTGAAACACACTGAGGTTTTTAGTTGTAATGTAACAAAATACAAAAACCTTCAAGATGTGAATACTTTGAAAAGCAAAGAAAGCAGCCCAAAAGAAACATAACAACATAAAGACAGAGAAAACTTAGAAAAGCACAAATGTGTCCTTGTGTCCCAGAATAAAAATAAATAACTGCTGCAACCAAGCAAAAAAACAAAAAAAAACAAAGCATAAGGCGTTGCAATCCAATATACTGAGCAATATTTGATTACGAAAGCGGACTCAATAGGAAAAATATTAATTCGCTGGTTTATTAACTGGTTTTGTTGGTTGTGTTCTTTCTTCAATCACTTTGCTTTGGAAAATTTGCTTTTGTCTTTAACAGGCTTCCGTACTAAACTGTGCCTTCTGTCTGGCCACTATTTGTGAAACAGACAAAGATAAGTGGGAGACAAAGTCAACCAATGCTGGCAGGTTGATAGAGAAAGTTTCACTTTGACTGCTGTTCCTGCTTGAGTGTTTCCCCACATGCTTCTGTAATGTGAGAATTGTAACTATGTTGTTACCTGCATCTTGGGACATGTCATGACAACACAATGGCAGAGATAGTTGAGAAAATCAGACATCAGAATGCCCCCAGGGGAACAGTGCTATCTCCCTCCCTCTTCACCACCTACACTGTGGACATTAAGTATTATTCCAGGTCGTGTCACCTACACAGGTAATCAGTTGACACAGCTATAATGGGGTTTGTGTAGAGTGAACAGAAGGAGGAATATAGGGAGCTGGTGTATCACTTGTGACGTGGTGTGGGGAGAACTTATTACAGCTAAATATAGATTAGACCAAGGAAATTCTGGTCAGCTTCAGCTGAACAAAGACATTACTGCTGCTGATCTTCATCTCAGGGGTAGATGTGGAGCAAGTAGAATCATACAAGTACCTTGGTGTTACCCTCAACTGCAAGCTGCAATGGACCACAGACACTGAGATACTTTACAAAAGGGCATGAGTAGACTATTTTCCATGCAATCTCAGGGCCTTTAATATGCGTAGTAGGATTCTCCAGATTTTCTATCAAGCATCAGTGTCTATTTCCAACTTCTTTGCTGTGATGTGCATGGGTTCTGGAATAAAGGTGAAGGACTCTAACAGAATTAATAAACGTATAAAAAAGCTGAGTCAGCTGTTAGGACTAGGCTGGCTCCATTTGAGGAGGTGGTGAGAGACAGAATGTTGCCAGAGATCAGAACCATTTTAGCCTCCAGAACTGTGTGACATGTCATAGATAACTGCTTTTTTTTCTTTATTTGATGATATATATGGGGGTGGGTGTGGGTGGTGTTGTGGTGTGGGGTGGTGTTTTGTGGGTGGTGTTGGGTGTGTGGTGGGTGGTGGTGTTTTTATAAGTTTTTTTCTTTTTCCTTTTGATGTTATGGGGCAAAAAACCCCCCCCTTTAGGGTAAAAAAAAGGTTTCTATCAACTTTATCAATAAAAAACTGCGAACTGTTCAACGAGGGACGCGACTTTCTTAACCCCTCCATCAATCCTTAAACATCAGAAATGTATCAGTTTCTATAAAGCTTCTAAGAAGGAAATGTCATAGTTTAGTCATAGTTTATTTAAAAGGAATAGTTCCCGTTTTTGCAAGTGGGCTTTGATAGAGAAGTTAGTATCTAACATGAAGTTAAAAAAAAACAAAGAACTCTCTAATTCTCCATTTCTACATCTATTGGTAAGGCTTGTTTTGGAGGTTTATAGTCTCTGATGGTTGCATATGCTATGACAGTTGTTTGGCGTTAGAGTTGTTTTTAAATGGTAAAATCCGTTTTGCCTGGCTTTGGTACTTGACGGGAAAAAAGTTATGTCCAAGGGTAAATAACAAAATTGACAATTAATAAACCCCAAATTTTTCTTAGAAAAATGGGGGGTTAGCAATGTTGGGGAGGAAAACACGAAACCCATCTTTTTTTGCAACTGAAGGTCTTTCGGATCCTGAACTGTGAAGCTCTATTCAGTGTGAAATTATCCATGTCCATTAGATTTAGAGATGATATGAAACCATGAAGATAGTGCTTACTTTAGCATCATTAGCAACTAATGGTTTGCCAGTCCCCAGATTTTTACAGTTAATAATTTACCCCAACTTTTCTGTATTAAGGCCCAAAGGTTTTGGGGGTTTTACTTAAAATTCCAAATTGGGCCCGATGTAGGATTTAAAAAAAGTGAATTTTTCACCAGGTAGCTAGTGTTTTCTCCCGCTTGTATCTAAAATTAAAAATTTGGAGACCAAAGGACCAAACCCGACCCCTTTTCTCTCTTACTTCAAAATAGGATTCTCAAATATAACAAAGGCCATATTTTTTTCATATCAATGCAGATTTAGCTTTTTTTTAATTAAGATTTTTCTTTTTAAAAATTTATTTTTAATTTTAAACCCCAAAGTTTCCCTTTTGATGAAGTTATCAAAATTTAGTGGCCCACCCAGAGTCCTGATTTGGATATGATAGAGAAAGAACTAAAGATTAAGGTGATGGCAAGGAGACCTTCCAGCCATGAAGACTTAGCACTAATCACAAAAGATGAAGGATCAGTGGAAACATGCTTAAGGCTTTTCAAGAATTATAAGAAGCGTTACTGTAATGCCAAGGCGTCTCATGAATTTTTGACAACAAAATAAATATTTTTCAATACAGCAGTTTTGTTCAAATATAAACAGAAAAAACAGAAGCCATGTTTGTACGACCTTTAACCATTTGAATTGTTTTACAGTGTGTGTACGCGTGTGTGTGCGCATCTACTTTTTTCTAATGAGATCAAGAAGCGTGATAATTAACTTCTGTTATTAGTCTTCCTCCATCCTCATGACTGTGTGCTTTTGTAGCCAGCACAGTCAGAATAACTGCAGTATTAGTGACACATTTGAACACTGGCATTTTGGCCCCTGGAACATTTAGGGGGGTTTTTTTTTGTTTTTTTTCTGTCCAGCATGCAAACTTTGCAGGTATGACTTGACGGGCTAGATCGATCACAATCAAATCCAAAAAAAAACCTGCGGAAAACACCCCCCCCTTCTTTTGCTGTCATTTATGTACACATTTGTAAGGAAATTAATGTCACAAGTTATTAAAAACCTGAAGAACCTTCAGTCCCAGACACACACATGAAAGAAACATTTTGGTCCTGTGTTCCTGGCCCAGCCCTGTCTTTGTGCTGTGTGGAAGCAAGACTAAGAACACGCCCACACTCAGAGCGCTGTACAGACTGAGCAGAAACAGGTGAGGCTCGGAAAAAAAACCTCAAAGTATCTTTAGTTTGAGCCAGTTGTACCATCACAGTACCACATGGAATTCAGTCATTTCTCCAAAAATTAAAATCTTTGTTCCAAAAACCATGACTTCCAACATGCAGATCACTTACTTTATATTCTACAGGTTCTTTTGAAAGGCAGCAGAACTAAAAACAGCACTGCACATCTTTGGTCTGACTTACCAGATGCTGCCATGCAAGTTCATGCAGGCGTAACAGGGAATGTTAGAGCGATGAAGTCTTAAAGTTAACCATGTATTAACAATGTTAGACACGGTGGTGTACTTACTGCTGGAAGTTGTCACTGCAGGGTTGTGTGCAACGTTCAAACCTCTTAGCTCTGCTTAGACCTTTATTAGGTGTAGCCTGATAGAGAAACCTCTTACACATACACAGCTGCTTCACTCTTTCACTGACAGTCTGGCTTGACAAAGGAGATTTGAGTTTCAGGAAGTGATCTGCATTCATGACAGGGCGGTAGAGGAAGTACAGGGGGAGGCTTATATCTGCACCAGTACTTTTAGTTATTTTTTAAGTGGATGAAAACTATTTTTAGACCACACTATTATTTATTTAAGCTGATGCTTTTTTTACTGAGCCTGGTATGGTTGGATCAGTTTTAACTGAGCTGGCCCCTTCCAACAAATTCCCATTAAATGCATGAGTTAGCATGATAACTGTGTCGAACGATCCTTGTACAAAAGCCTGTACACACCCTGGTACGCAGACTCTTTCAAATCCAGGGTTTTGTATTTCAAGACATAACACTGATATGTTCTTCACCTTGTTCTAAGATTAACTAAACCTAACCTCATTGCAGAAAAATACAGACAACAGATTCTACACTAGTAATATTTCTTTGAAAATTTGGCCAAACATAAAAAAAACATGAGTGAAAGACTAGGCTCACGCTTACTGTTTCTGTTTAAGAAGAAAAGTGAGGTGCTTCTAATCAGCTGCACCTGAGTAATTGATCATCAGCAAGTTTGATCACCTTTATGAAAGCAGGACTTTTGGCAGTGTGCATATAGATGTGTTAACCAATGCCAAATTAAAAAGACATATGCAATAACATTAGAGAAGCAGATGTTTGTGCATGCAGATTTGGGATGGATTATGTCTTTATACTGGTAAAAGGAGTTCTGAGGCCTAATAATCCTTTACCAGTTACACATGTGGACAAAATTGTTGATACCCCTCAGTTAATAAAAGAATAACCCACAATGGTCACAGAAATAACTTGAATCAGACAAAGGTAATAATGAATAAAAATTCTATGAAAATGAACAAATGAAACTCAGACATTGCTTTCCAAACATGCTTCAACAGAATTATTTAAAAAAATAAACTCAAAAGCAGGTTTGTCATAACAACATAGGCTTGAATAGCAATGCAATAAAGTTTATTGAACAACTTGTAAAAACAGGTTAAAAAACAGGATTCATAGTCTTGATTTAAAACAGTAAAATACTTTAACTATGCTGGCTCTTGGAAAAAGAATGAAAAACCTCAAATAAATCTACAGAATAATAGATTAAGTACTTCCGAAAACAGACTCACACTGACCCCTGGTGACAAACTAAGCCAACACCCAGAAAAAGAAAAATGGCAAGATCCCTACCGTATGATACCAGTGCTAGATGGCTAGAAACCCAGAGATAATACAGTCTGAAGGTAAAATTAATAAAAAGAAGAACAATTGGTTTGCTCAATAAGTGTAAATCCCCCTGCCCATGTTTGCCTGGGTGGGGCTTTTAAA